>PITA01026868.1:9999-22017 GCA_004023965.1 Spilogale gracilis
TGTTGTGGTAACTTGTTCAAGATCAAGTGTAAGAGGAGAGAAAACATGAACATGTTCATGATGTATTTTAGTAGAGAGAGTTGTAGGTATTACTAATATAGTAGATGGAGGGAATATAAGACAGGAAAAAGGAACAAGTACTCACTCCTATCTCTGTGGTTTAACACTAAGAAAAATTCTGCCAAATTCCAAAATAAGGAATTTTGCAATAAGGAAGTTTACTGGTAGTTGTAATTTTATTACGGGATTGCTTATGTGAAGCCATGTGGAATATGGATGGAATGTTGAGTAGAGGATCTATGGATCTCATGTTCAGTAAACACTAGGGATGTTGAACAGGGACACACTGACATACCGATTGTATGCAAAGATATATCTACATGCTTGATTACATAGAAGAGTAAATATAGGAAACTCAAATGTTGATGACCAAATCTTTAGACATTTCATAATCAAGATTTCATAAAGCAGTAGAAGGTAGTAAAATTGATTAAGAATATGTGGCTAGCAATATACTTGGGGAAAAAAAAAAACCCTACAAGATATGAGATATTATTGTATCATAGAGAAGAAAGTGGTTCAAAAAGGAGGGGTATCTCATATTATGTTGCAGTCAGGTCAGTAGAACACAGAGAAGTAGGACTGTAATATGAAAGTCATCAGTGACAATGGCCAAGGAATGCATTAAAATAGGAAAAGACTGATTTATTTTGACTTCATGGCATAAAATGGTCTGACAAGGGAGAAAATATAAGCATAAATTTTAGGCACCTTCCTGAAGAAGTTTTGCTGTGAAAAGAAAGAAAACAAAAGAGATACTAGTCAGAGGAATGTGGTGTCTATTTCTATGTCTGTGAAAAAGGCAAGAGACAAACTTGTTGAAGTAAGATGGTATCTAAGAATCAACAGGTGGATAGAGTCCACAGCACATGGGAAGAGTTTGGACTTAAATAGCTGCAGGGATGTCTCATTCACAATAACAAAACAAAGAAACAAAACAAAACAAAGAGGCACACAAGTGTGGATTCAGATTCAGATGTTTGGATAAACTGGGTCAGATGGAGATGAGGGGAATTCTTTGCTTAGGCATGTTTTACAGACTGAAGTTCACGTGTTATAGCTTCAAGAGGTTGCCCATCTCGTCTCAGTGTCCCAGGACTGATATGGGTTCTTATTCCAGATATTTCCACCCAACCCCAAGATTCTCTCCATGGGTCATTAGCCCTGTGAAATTAAACAGTTAAGTGTTGTTTGTAATAATTGTTCATATTCTTTTCAAACCCTATTGAAAAAAATTAAGAACTTTTTTGAGAATTAATTTGAAATCTTTCACAGAAAAATATTTAAATGGATGAACAAATGTGCCTAAGTTTATTGCTTAAAGTATAGTTGAAAATGATAAAGTAGAGGATGAAAGCAGCTGTGGTAGAGGTTAGTGACCATTTTATCATTAAAAAATATTTTTCTGAACATAATAGGAAACTATACTTTCTGAAGTGTATTTACTGGAAAATTATTACAAAAGAAGAATAAAGTCTGTGTTTTCAAACTTCACTCTTTTCCCAATGTCAAAGCAGCTCCTATATTTCTACCAGCATTCAGATGGAGAGAATGCCCCTGGATGAATTATACTCCTGTGGGGAAGAGATGGATCACTGATCTCCTCTAACATTTCATTTGT
The DNA here is from genome assembly GCA_004023965.1 of Spilogale gracilis. NCBI lineage: Eukaryota > Metazoa > Chordata > Mammalia > Carnivora > Mephitidae > Spilogale > Spilogale gracilis. The sequence goes on from PITA01026868.1 coordinate 11,681, forward strand.
GAGGATTTACTTTTCTATTGAGGGTGGGGGAAGAGAGAAAGGGAGTCAGGATTTTGTCCATTTACATTCTAGTCACTGAAATAATAACAGCTCTATTGTATCTAGAGTAGAAAAAATGCTTTAAAATAAGGGCATTCTCTAAAATCTTAATAGTTTTCACTATAAAGACTGAGGATAGTTCTTCCTAGATTCACTGTTTCAGAGAACTGTTATTAGTTGAGTCAAAACTTTAAATGGCTTTTGTTGTAAAATAAACAATTGGTATATGGCACTCGATGACAGGGATGGTCTGAGAATGGTTTATTGTGACAATGCAATCACTTTCAGGTATTAAATTTCAAGATGAAAACTATAAATCATTTACCTTGCCAGAGTGAAGCTTGACTTATTCCTGTGGTCAACATGGGTATGGACATCAAGGGTAAATGAGTCAGAGTAACTTCATGAAAAAAACCCTAAAGCAAGAACCACATTTTTTTCATCTCTTACATGAACAAATATGTTAAATTTCTTTACTGTCAATTATTTAATTATATACTAGTCATGCTTATTTTTCTATTATATTACATCATATTTTATATGAATAAATTAGGGCCAGGGAAACATGCCAAGAGTATAATAAGTTATAAAAATTATATGTCTAATTTTTTAAAAAAAGATTTTATTTATTTGACAGAGAGAAACACAGCCAGAGAGGGAACACAAGCAAGGGGAGTGAGAGAGGGAGAAGCAGGCTTCCCGCAGACTAGGGAGCCCTCTGTGGGGCTCGATCCCGGGTCTCCGGGATCATGACCTGAGCCGAAGGCAGTCGCTCAACCAACTGAGCCACCCAGGCGCCACCTGTCTAATTTTTATCATTAAAATAATTTCAATTTTAAGTTGATAACTATCTCTAATAACATGGCACAGATATAATTTGGTTTGGTTTTATAGGCATAAAGTATAGTTTAATCCACATTATAAAAATGATGGTATAAATAACCACTGAGTTAATTTAATAGTTCAATTTTACATTTATTCAACTACAGGAACTCCCCAGGAAGTGTTTTTCAAATTTTCATGTTCATTTCTGGTTCATTGATGAACCACAAGGGATCCTGTTAAAAAGCAAATTCGGATTCAGCTTATTTGGGGAGGAGGTTAAGATTCTTCATTTCAAACTCCATGGTTATACCAATGACTCCATTGTGGTGATCACAGTTTAAATTGCAAGTAACGAAAGTATACATGCTTTTGTATATCAACACATAAATGAAATAAACTAAAATACTTTCGGCACTAAAAGCAGTTAAATATCAACATGATTTTTGCTTGAATGACAACAAGGTTATTACAATACATGATTCCCTTTTATATATTCCTGTTTTCTCCCATATTTCTTATTTCCATTTAAAATAAATATCCTAACTGCAAATGCTTTCATTAAGGACTCTTGTTGAATTCAAAGTCAGCGGCATGGCTTAAAAATAAGAAGACATTTTACAAAAATGTGTTTCTGAAAAATGGTGACTTTTGTTGCCATTTTCTCTTTCTCTTCTCCCTCCTTCCAAGCAGGGATCTGACTGCATCCCTAACTTCCTTTGTTCAAAAACAGGAGTGATAACAAAGGTGAGAGCTGAAGACCAGAAGACAAAGATCATATATGATCTCTTTACTGTTTCATTTGCCTCCATTTGAGGGCTCTCAACAGACAATTTAGGAATGCTCATTATGCTTTGTTACTCAATTTATTGCTATGCAGAGACGTTAAGAGTTCCTTAAAAATTATATATATGTATAAATATTTATAAAATATATTTAAATATATATTTATATATTAGAAATTATATATATTCACATCTATATAAATATTTTATTTATAAAATAAAAAATAGAATTAAAAACATTCATAAAAATATTTTTATATGTCATATGTTTATATTTATATGAATATATAAATATATTGTTTATTTTCTATATATGATTTATAAATTATGTATGTATAATGCATATTAAATTATAAATTATATACAATATGTAGATTATATTTTATATTTTATCTATATATTTATTTATCTAGGATTATATATAATTTTATATTTTAAACCATATATGATATATAAAGTATATATTAAATATGTTTTATATTATATAAACATTTTATATTTTATGCATATTTTATATTTCATATAACTGTATTTTATATATGTTATAAAGTATATTTTATGTTATAGAATTATATTTATACAGATTTATGTAAATGTGTTATACAAATATATTTATATAGAATATTTTATTCTAATTGGTGTAAGGAGGTATCTCCACATATACAATGGGATATTATGTCTCCATCAGAAAGGATGAATACCCAACTTTTTTAGCAACATTGAGGGGACTGGAGGAGATTATGCTGAGTGAAATAAGCCAAACACAGAAAGTCAATTATCATATGGTTTTACTTACTTGTGGAGCATAAGGAGTAATACGGAGGACATTAAGAAAAGGAAAGGAAATGTGAACTGGGGTAAATCAGGGAGACAAGAGACATGAGGGAGACAGAGCATGAGAGACTTTGGACTCAGAAAAAACTGAGGGTTTTAGAATGGAGGTGGGAGGGAGATGGATGAGCCTGGTGGTTGGTACTAAGGAGGGCATGTTTTGCATGGAGCACTGGGTGTGGTGCATAAACAATTAATCTTGGAATACTGAAAAAATAAAATAAAATAAATTTTAAGAATATATTTTATTTACATTTTATGTGTTTACAATATATTATATAAAAATTACATATATGTGTGTATTTATACAAATTTTAAAAAAATGTAAATGCTACCAATGACAAAAAGGATTTTTCTGTAATTCTTTTTTTTCCCCTTAAATTAACGTTTGCAGAATAATAACTATCTTTTTCAGATCTCACAGCAATGTACTTCCAGGTTGGCAGTTGCAAAGGCAAAAGCAGCTGTAACCTAGTTTCCAGAGAAATTGCAGTTATCTCACACAGGTACATTTTAAGTTGGTATAAATACAAAAATTGTCTTAGCCAGGTTTCAACTTTTGTACAGTAGTTATAAAGTTAATACTATTTCAAAAAGTTATGCTTATTAAATTTGAAAGCTCAGTCTCTTTTGCTCCATCATTATCTTTGAACATACTATGTAGTTTTGATTAAATTTGTAAAAACAACTATTGCTTTTGGAAAGCTGTTAAGGTTTGAGATCTAGGGAAGTGTACACTTACATTAAGCTTACATTAATAAGGTATATTTTTAAACTGAATAATTTTAATATATTTGGGTGGATTATAAATAATTATATTGGTTGATACAGTGATTTATTATAAGTCACAAAGTTAATTGTAGTGTCATTCTTTGCCCTTAAAGCGATACCTGAAGACGTACCGACTAACTGGCAGTTTTTACTTTCAGCTTTCCATGCTACTTGTTACACATTCACAACTAACTTCCATATGCAGAGAAACCTGTTCTCAGATGTCTTCAGACAGAATCCCTGACGCAATTCTTCACAACGATGATAAGTGGACTTTTCAAAGCAATAAAAAAAATAGACTCAGAAAACACTGTTTTCTTGACAATAGCACAGCAGCAAAATGAATGTAAGAACAATAGATTATTCATTCATTCTACCATAATTACTGCAAATAACAAGGCTTACAAATATGAGCAAATCTCTTAATAAATTCATGACATCTATTTAGCTATTGTCTCTCTTGTCTCATTTTGTCCAAGGACTACTAAACATTTATTCTCCCTCTTTTTGATTTTAATAACCCTTTTTTATTTGAATATTAAGTATGATTACTGGAAAATATATTAAAATGAATTTCAACATCCAAAACTCTGTTTGACCTATACAGAACTTGTAATAACATATTGTTTTGGTTAGTACCTGACTCTATAACTAATAGATGTCATTGAAATGGGTCACTATCTTTCTCTATCTCGTTCATTGGTTCACATGTAACTTACATGTACTTCACACATATTTGTTGAGCCAAAGAGTAGATGAGTGGATGACTATGTATTCATAAGTGAAGCTCATCAGGGGCACATGGGTAGTGCAGTTGGTTAGGACTCTTAGTTTCAGCTCCCCTCCAGATTGCAAGGTGGTGTGATTAAGGGGCTCTGTGCTGGTCATGGAGCCTGCTTAAGACTCTCTCACCCTCCCCCTCTGCCCCTACTAGCTCTCCAAAATAAATAAATAAATAAAACAAAAAAAAGTGAAGTTGATTATACACTTTTTTTGTGTGTCTAGCAACATCTCAGGTTAGTATTCCTCACCTAATTAACATAATTTTCTCTTTTCTCAGTCTTAATGTTCGTGATTCATTTCTTTTAGAATATCTTCAGAGATATAGTCTTTTCATCTTTCTTAAATGTAATGTGCTTTTTAAGGCTAAAGATTAAAGAATACTAATTAATTGGACTTATAAGGTTCTAGTCCAGTCAAGTTAATAGACTCTAAATTACTGGGTGGCTCAGTTGGTTGGGCGACTGCCTTCGGCTCAGGTCATGATCCCGGAGACCCAGGATCAAGTCCCACATCGGGCTCCCTGCTCCGCGGGAGGCCTGATTCTCCCTCTCACTCCCCCTGCTTGTGTTCCCTCTCTGGCTGTGTTTCTCTCTGTCAAATAAATAAAATCTTTAAAAAAAAAAAGGTGTTATAATATTTTAAACAATTTTTCTTCTGTTTATCGCTTCGAATTTAATGGCAAATATACTTGTCATAATATTGGATTAGACATAATCACTTATGATATTTTAAAAAGATGTCATTTGCAAATCAGTTAATATCTTCAGATCTTCTCAGTGAGAATGTTACTTTTGGTGTATTTCATGAGTCATCACTTACTTACTCGTAAGAAAATGTCTACATTACAAAGTAATGTAGAAACTAAGACCCCCCACTTCAACCATGGAATTTAGGAATTTTATAACAATTCCTAAAATTTGACACAATTGAAGCTAGTGGACCCTTAGTCGCCATAAGAAGTTAGGTACTTTCTTGAATATGGAGACAATACATCATAATATTTAAAGGAGAAAGGGCTTTAAGTTAGTCATGCCTTTGAAAAGTTATCTACGATTCACCAATTTCATGATTTTGAAGTTTTTGTATAACATATCGATTTCATTATCTCATACATTTATTATATAGCACTTAGCAGTTTACAGTTTCAGCACTGAAGAGAGAATGGTACCAAGCCAAGGGTGAGAAAACTGATATCTACAGGGAAAAATTTAAAACACATTAACTAATTAGCATTTATTTTTGCTTTATAAATTTCCCAGATTTATTGAGATATGATTGACCTATAAGGTTATGTTAGTTTAAGGTGAACGACATATTGATAGATGCATATATATTACAAAACAATTACCAGCAAGTTAGCTCATACCTGCATAATTACTAATTTTTGTAGTGAAAATATTTAAGATCTAAGATTTAAACTTCCAAGCATATAACACAGTATTATTGATTATGAAGTCATCATGCTTTACACTAGATTTTCAGGACTTATTCATCTAATTCTCCTTCTAGTGATTCCCCAGAAGACTTCAGGAGCGAGGATAATTTGGCAGGTTTCTATTATGCCGCAGACCTGCAGCCTGATCGCTCATACGGGCTCCCTCTGCAAGGCACGGAGCCCATGATCCTCCCTCAAAGTGAGGGAGCTCTGCAAAGTTGCGGTCATCGACACCAGAAGATATTTGTTTCCATTTTTCCTTGTCTGTTTAACTATTATAATTTCTTTGACAGTATTTCCTCTAACTTCACTTATAATCAAGTTAATGCTTTCTCTTGTTCTTAGTTTTGAATCCTCTTATGCCAATCCTTATAAAGATTGATAATTGTAGGATTGTGGGGGCACAACATACTTACTTTAAAACTTAGTAAAATCTTTACTAACATAAATAGCTTAGATATTGCAACCTCCTGTTTGTGTGACCATTCATTCACTTCCCTATGCTGAGGTAAGTAAAATGTTCTAATAAGATAAGGATTTGCAGGAACTATCTGTTGCTCAGGACATGCCTGCCTGTGATCGATCAGTCTATAGATTAGGATATAATTGGCACATCCTGCTTTATTGTATGGACCCTTCAAAGAAATAGGCACATCCCATTTCGTTGTGTGAGATCCTCAAGGGCACAAGGCCCATCCTGTTTTTACAAAGACCCTCGAAAAACACTATTGTTACTATTGTCACTCAAAATTAATGATCCATCACTTAAAGAAACTCTTTGATCATATGGTTATCATCTAAAAAAATATATAACTCTCTGCTATAAATAAAGAGCCCTGAGAACAGTGTTTTCAGAAGATCCCTATACCATCTTTGAGTTTGATTTTCTCATTTTGCCAACTCCCTTCCTCACTCTCGGATCCGACTGTTGCTGGGGCTGGCCCCCGGCACTATTATTGTCCAAGAAGTTCAGAACATGGTGGTAAACAAATTGCAAAATAAGGAAAATATAAGAATCATCAGAGCAATGGTTTTATTTTTCCAGAAAAACATGTTGGATTTAAAGGTAATTTTCTTTCAGTTAATAAGTGTATTAAGTTTTTTAAATATGGAAAATAATTAAAATCAAATCCCTAGACCTTTGCTCATCAGTTTAACTTTTCTAACTGAACATTTTCCTCACTAATTTCTTCCCTATGATCTAAAATTCATTTTTAAGCTAATATATTTTTTGCAATTGTTTCCCATAGAGAAGCCTACATTTTCTATGTTCACAAAGTAATTAGTTTGTGGGCTCTTTCTTTAAGTATTATAGCCTATAATGAAGAAAAAAAATGAGAGCATTTGTAGGAGGGTGTCACAATTTATAAAAAAAGCACTCAAATAGGGATTACTGTAAAATGTTGATTTCATGAAAATATGAATATATGAATATGAAAATTTTGATATAAGTAGTTGAATGTGTGTTAAATATTCCCATGAATTAATGGAATTGATAAAAGTGAAAAGTAAAACTGGAAGTTTTTAAATATTTTATTTATTTATTTGAAAGAGAGAAAGAGAGCAAGAGAAGGGAGAAATTAGAGGGAGAAGCAGACTCCCTGCTAAGCAGGGAGCTGGATGTGGGACTCCAGGTTCATGACCTGAGTCAAAGACAGTTGCTTCAACAACTGAGCCACTGGGGTCCCCCTGAAACTGGAAGTTTTTAAATTCTTTCCTGCAAATAGGTTTTACAGATATGAAAGAGATTTTAGTTTCTTAACTATATAGTCTAACATCATTTCTTCTATGTTGGTTTTGCAATTTCAATATGTCTTGGTTTCATAGTTTATTTTGCTTGCTACTTGTTATGTGAGTAACAGTAATTCTTTACATGACAAATGAAACCAATATAAATCAAATAAAGCATGACTTAAATGTCTTTTTATAAATCTTAATTGCATTTCAGAAAAAGTTAACTTTTTTCCCTATGTAATTGAAATCTATAAAAATTGGTACTACAGGATAATCACATAGTTTCATGTTCTCAACCATACTAAACAGAAGAAAATATGCAGGGCATGTAACACAGGAGTAAATTAAGTCTATTTTTATGTTTTGGAGCCTAGCAATTTTCTTAATGCTATTTAACCATGGCATAACATGCAAACTGTACTAATAAATTAGAGGGCAAAGAAATGTTCTTCAGGTGTTAGTCTAGAATTTATGCTGGGGATAGACATTATTTTCTGCATTATTGAGCAGCAATTATCTGGCTTCACATATCACCACAATATTTTAAAGTTTTATTTTCATCTGAAACGGCTTCTAGTCATCACAAGAGGTGCAAGTATGCTAAATTGTATGGCATATTGCATTTGTTAAGAAAACAGAAGCTGATCACTCCATTAATCCAGAATTAAATGAGTCTACACAGATAGTTTCTGTGCCGGAAATGCAAGGTACAGATGTATTTGTATATTTATGTAACCATGGTGAAACCATGCCATATTATTTTTATTCCTCATCTAAAAATACAATAACCAGTGAAACTACATTTTGACTTGGCTGATTACTGTTAATGCTGGCATGGAACCTTAATATTTCAATTTAATGTTTAAAATATCATCACATTTAATTACAATTTGGACCTTGACAACAAAACAGTAATTATGTAATGTTATTAAAATGACATTTTAGTGTCTTCAGTAGAATATATCTTTATTATCTATAAATAATGCTTAGTATCAACTATAATCTGTTTCTCTCTCTCTCTTTATATATATATATATATATATATATATATATATATCTACCTTTTCTTTCTATCACCTACATAGTTATCTATCTGCCAATTATTTATGACTAAGAGAACTTGATCAACTGAACATGAGTGAAAGAAATGGAGAAACCATTTCTGGATGGCTTCCGGTTTCTGATTTGAGTAACTATGTAGATGACCTTTTAGAGAAATATTGTAATTTGGGGTAAGGTCTATTCAGGGAAGACTCAAATGTTCATTTTTAGATATGATAAAATATTGAGATAATAGACATCTAAACATGCCAACTGATCGGTAGGATCTGTGACTCTAAATACCAGGCAAGAAATGGAAGTCAATTGTCATCTTCAAAGAGGTTATTTTTTAAAGCCATACAAATAGAAGATATACTCTAAATAGAATGTTGAGCTGAAAGGAAGTACTGTGATGACAATAAGAACAAATTTTGGGGGCACCTGGGTGGCTCAGTTGGTTAAGCAACTGCCTTCGGCTCAGGTCATGATCCCGGAGACCCAGGATCGAGCCCCACATTGGGCTCCACCTGCTTCTCTCTCTCTCACTCCCCCTGCTTGTGTTCCCTCTCTGGCCCTGTTTCTCTCTGTCAAATAAATAAAATCTTTAAAAAAGAAAAAAAGAACAAATTTTGAAAGAAAAAGAGAAGTAAAAAGTAATGAGAAAAGGAAAAGTAGGATAGAGATCTGCTAGCTGACCACCTAAAGTAGAAGGACCAGAAGAAAGCTGAGAAGGTATCAGGGGGAATGAAGACAATATGAGGTTATTGATGGTGAATTCTGGTAAAATGTTAGTGGATGTGGTGAGAGCAGACATTTCTGTTTCCTGCTTAAATGTATGAGAAAGTTTGAAGCTTCATTCTAAAGTATAATAATGGCCACATTGGCTTTTTTTAGACAGATCTTGTTAATGTTGCAAATGATCTCTTCTGTTCTTAGTTTGTTAGGAGTATTTAATATAAATGGATTCCATATTTGTCCCCCATATTTGTCCTCCTGCTCCTCAGGATAATTATACCACTTTTCTATAATTTTTCCTGGATGTACTTTTTTATTCTTTTATTTTTTTAATTAAACCAAATTTGAATGAATGAGATAAAATTAACATAGCTATGGTGCATTATCCTCTTTCTATGTTGAATGCACAGAAATGGGTTTTTATCCAGAAAATTTTAGTTTCTTAGAAAATTCTACAGAGAAGGTAAAACATATATATATTCTTTTGGAAGATGAAAGTTTTCTTGGCTGCTATGAAGGAGTTGCAATAACATGAAACATTAGCCTCAGTGGCTAAGGTAACCTGAAAGCAGATGTCACTATATTTTAGGAAGTAAAAAGAATAGTGGGGGGAGCTTGAGTGGCTCAGTCAGTTGAGGGTCCAATTCTTTATTTTGGCTCATGTCATGATCTCAGGGTTGTGGAACTAAGCTCCTCCTCTAGCTCTGTCCTCAGCATGAAGAAGTGTCAACTTGAGATCAGCTTGAGATTCTCTCCCTCTCCCACTGTCCTTTTCCCGATTCACACTCTAAGATAAAATAAATTAAAAATTAACAAAAAAAATTGAGACATCAAGTGTCTTGGTGTTGTTGGGTTTTGTGTGTGTGTGTGTGTGTGTGTGACAATGTGAATTTAAATTCTTTGAGAAAAAAATAACTAGAATTATTAAGAAACCAAAGAACCACTATTTCCTTCACTTTACTAAAATAACAAAACAAAACAAAAAAACAAAAACAGTATCCACAGTGTTCTTGCAAAGATGAATATATTGAACACAGAGTCCATAATATTGTAAGTTTTTAATAGGTAGTTTTTAAATTATTTTTATCATTTAAAAATGTATTATGCTGCATTAATCATAAACCAATAGTAAGATTATGAGCCCCTAAATAAGAGGTTTAACGCAAAACTTTATTTTTTTAACCTCACCTCATAAAAACTGAGGATAATAATAGTGTCAACCTCTTAGGTATTTTGCTACGATGAAATGAGTTCATGCAAATATGGTGCTGAGAGCACTATTTAGTCCTCAGTAAAAGAATATATTGACTATGTCTATTAATCACTAATTGTTTCTATAATTTATGGTACTTGGATTATCA
>PITA01026869.1:0-21920 GCA_004023965.1 Spilogale gracilis
CACCCCGGGATGAGGTGATATCCCTACTTATTTGAGACGGGAGAGACCAAGGTTCTTTGTATATGGACTTTGCATGAACATGTTCTGTTTTTAATATTTGCGTTCCCAAATTAACTCCTAGTACCCCGAATGCCTCGGGGAGGGGAGGATGGGGCGTTGCCCGGGTTCGGAACAGCCCCTCCCCCCTAGGGTGTTTCTGTAGCAAAACGAAGTTGTTTCTTTGTTTCGGTTAATCTACACAAAGGTCAGTGGCTGTGGTCAGAGCCGCGGGCTTGTGTTCCAGGCCGGTGTCCCGAGTGCGTCTCTCCTTCTGAGGCCAGGGAGGTGCGTGTTTCCTCCCAGAGTGCAGCCCCGGTCCTCACGGGCTGGGGCTGAGCACGGGCTCACGGAGTCACATGTAGGATGCTTGTGTTCATTAACTGAGCAGCGTGCGGCTTCTCAGGGCAGGCGGGCTGGGGAGCAGGGGCGGCAGGGGGCTGAGGACAGAGTGACCAGAGGCTGAGTCGGGGGTCGGCCTGGGCCGTGAGGCCGTGTGGGGGGGTCGGCTGGCGCTGGAGCACGTTGGCTTCTTCGGACTTGAACAGTAGCACCTCGCGCTCTGTTTTAAGGTAGTGGTGGAGAGAGGGCTGTGACCCAGCCCCCAAAGTGCGTGTGTGACAGTAGTCCCCAAGTCAGCGGTGTCAGACCTGGGGCCCCGGGAGAGGCGGAGGTCATGGGGGGAGCCTCCGTGAGAGATGAGCGCCCCTTCCCCCGTGGGGACAGCGCAAGCAGACGCCGTCTGGGAACAGGGAAGAGTCCTCGCTGGACACGGGGTCTGCAGGCACCTAGATGCTGGCCTTCCCGCCCCCAGAGCTGGGGGCCCTCGTTGTTTGTGGACAAGCCCGCGTGCACTTCTGTCACAGCAGCCCGAGGGGCTCCAGCAGGGAGGACTCTGTAAGCTTTGCAGGACGCTGCCTTTCACCCAGACGCTTCCCCGCACGGAGGGGGACACCCTCTTCTGTCCCAGCGCTCACTGACCACGCCTCTCCTCGTGGGAGGCGCCGGTGCCACCTGTGTTTTATACCCCGCGGTGCCCAGGTTCCTACTGCTTTTCTCACCTGTCTGGGTGACTTCGAGTGGGAGAGAGAGTTCGGGTTCCCTGACACACAGGTTTGGGGACAGTGGTGGCGAAGGAGTGCATCTAGGGAAGGGGGTGGGTGTGGATGCCTCTGGGCCCCCCACACCTTCTGGAGATGCCTACGAGGCTCAAGGAGAGTCCCCAGAGACCCCAGGTCAGTGCTTGCCATGCTTTTTGGCTTGCTGTCTCTGTGGCCAGAGCCGTGCCCCGAAGCTCGTGGGATCCACCCCGTGTCTCCTGCGCCAGCAGGTGCTGCAGGTGGTGGGCTCAGACGGGTCCGCTGGCCGAGGACACAGCAGGGAAACACGGAGGAGCTGACCTCCCGTCACACAGTAGGCCTCCTGGAAATGAGCCGGCGCCTTGCTGACATGCGAAAGGAACAGCCTTCTCCAGGAAACCTTCTTGGAGTCCAGAACTGTCCTTCCTGCTCGTGGGACCCTCAGAGGCCCAGGACTCTGCTCCGATATCAGGCAGGAGTTGCCCCAGGCTGGGCCTGCGGCCGACGGCAGCGTGAGCACCGGCTGTCCCCTCCTGCGTCCCCAGAGCCGCGGGGAGGACGCCTGGGCGCCTGCTGCCAGCGTTGGGTGTCCTTGGGGAGACCAGCGTGCACACTGTTGGGCCGTGTCAAAGCCAAGCGGATGTGACTCCCACAGCTCTTTGTTTCTGTTTAAGCCTATTTAAAATTTGAGGGCCCCCCTTTCGCTAATTTGTTACGGCAATATTAACGGTTTTTGCATTATGGTGGTTAGGATGGCACCCGTGCCGAGTGAGAGAGATTAGCAGGAGGGCAAGATCAGAAACACAACCTGTAAAGTGGCCAGAGGCAAGTGGGGGTCACCTCGGGGCTTGGGAGAAGGACAGCGCGCCTGTGACGATACGCCACCAGCTTCCCGCAGCGGGCTGGGCAGGGCGCAGGGACAGTCCTCCTGGCCTCATTCTGCAGCAATTCTGGGAGCAGATTCCGTGAAATGGGGCCGTGCATGGAGCTCTGATCCAGATTCACTACGAAATGCTGAAACTTAAAATGTGAGACACAAGGAAATGAAAACAAAACAGAGGGGATCATTGAGTGTGACAGAAACTCACGCAAGTCCATCAGTCTCTGAGCTTGCTTTCCCCCGAGGGGCTGTTTCCTGAAACCGTGCTGAGAGTTTCTGCCCTCCTCTCCAGGCCACCCCCGTGCGCCTCCTCCTCTCCACCATGGGAGGTGCGGAGGGATGCCTTTCTGATGGAACCGCATGCTTTTATGAATTCAGCTCTTTTCATGCTAGGGGTGGGAAGTGAAGGCTGGAGAGAGATAGAGATGTTGTGATTTTATTATTTTTTTTTATGACTGTGCTTCCAGGGAATGCGTATTTAGAGATCATCCTTGACTTCTGATGGGCTGTGTCACGATAAACCAAATGCAAGTGGAAAACATCCTTAAGTTGAAAATGCATATAGTACCCCTAACTTTGACCGTCTCCGCGTCGTCTCGCTGGCCGGAAACGTGCTCTGAACACTTAGGTCAGCCCACGGTTGGGACAAATCCCCTCCCGCGAAGCCTACTCCATAGTCCAGCATTGACGGCCTCACGTAGCGTACCGAACACGGCGCTCGCATGAGGAGCAGACGGCGGGTACGGGTGCGGGGTGGCTCTCCGGGCACCTGCAGTTACTCCCGTGATCGCGGGGCTGATGGGAGCCGCTCACGAGGCAAGCGTGTCTGGGACAAGACCCAAACTCAAAACTCAAACTCAAAACTCAAAGACTGGCTTCTACTGAGTGCGTCTCACTTTTGCACCCTTGTAAAGCCTAGACGTTGTCGAGTGGCACCATCTTAAGTTGGGGACTGTCTGTAGATCATGACAGGGTCTCGTTATCACTTGCAAGTATCTCGTCAGCTTGAGGAGCCCTGTACTGAGAAGGCGACCAAGAGCGCACCAGGACACACCAGCTACCTGCAGGTCTGCACCGGGGACCCTGATCCACTCAGATGTGCACAGCCTGCACACCTGTCTGTGAGTAGACCCCCTCAGGTCTGCACTGTGTTTTAGAGAATTTAATAAAGTCTTGGTTTCAGCCCTCTGGATAAGAGATCCAAAGTCAGGTCTCGGGAAAGTGAAGGAACAAAACTAGCCCAGTTCTGAGAAATCCCCCGATAAAGGAATCGGTGAAGATCAGATCCTGGAGAGTCAATACCGATAATCTTAATTGTCCCTGAGCATATTGCTCTTCCAAACGGCCCCTTCAAACCGGAGGAGGAAGCAGTGCCTGCCGTTTACCTTTCCTGGTGGGACCGGCCCCCAGCCTGCAGGGGTCGATGTCTCAGCCCCGCAAGATGGACACGTGGGTGGCCAACACAGGCGGCGGCCGCGCAGGACAGGCTCCCTGCAGGTCCTCAGCTGACGGGCGCTGGGGGCTGGTGCGTACCCAGACTTGTCTGCAGGGCAGAGCGGGCCTCTGGCATGCTCTCCCAGGCCCTGTGGACCTGCTGTCCAGGCCGAGCAGTGCGGGCGAGCTGAGCTACCTGCGTGGGAATCAGACGTGCGGGGCCCTGCTCCGCCGCCCGGCACCTGCCGGTGTCACCTGCGCCCCTCCCACGACTCCGGGTGCCATCCCATTGCCCTACCCTTCTCCGCGGATCACCTCCAGGGGAACTGCCCACAGAGGGATCCTGAGTTTGTGCCTTTGGTAAAAGCCTCAAGGACCGTGCTTCTGTGACCCACCACACTCGCAGGAGGTCGTCCCGCTCACCCAGGACTGCCCTGTGCGGGGCAGCACCGGGATCCAGAGCTGGGAACTCGGAACGGTCAGTCCGGCAGCGAGCCAGAAGGGCTGCCAGGCCTGCCCTCTCTCCTCGCACAGGTGCTGACAGCACTTAGGGCACGCAGGGTTGTGCCTTTGGGGACGTGGAGCCCAGGACCACGGGGGAAGCATTGGGCAGGGCAGGGAAGCAAAGCAGGACTTACAGGGAGTCTTGGGATTTTTTCCGAATTAAAAGATCAGCCCTAGATCTAGATGCCATCCAAGACAGGGATTCACATATGGTAAAGCCCCTGATGGAGCCCGGTCCTGGGTCCCCTGGCCTGCTTGCCCCCCCCCCCCCAGCTCTAGGGTGCAGAGACGAGTTGTGCAGGTAATGAGCCTTGAGGATGGCAGGGCCTCGGCTGGGATGGATGGCCAGCAGCCCTCGCGCGGCTCTGCGCCCTCCCTCATCCAGTCGGGGTGGTTGGCGGACTGTCAGAGAAAAACAATTTAGGGCCGTGGCTCTAAGTGACAAGCTGCATTCTGGGGTCCAGGGGCTGTCACAAAGCAGGGCTGTGGCCGGGACCCTCCATCTGGGTGCTCAGGGGTCACAATATGAAAGGAAGAGGCGTCGTAGCCGGAACTCACTGACCTCTCCAGCATGCGGGGAGGCAGGTGCGGGGGCAGCGGGGGAGGCGTGATGGGGAGAAAGGCCAGGCCGCGGCCTGCTAGGGGCAGGGGCAAGGGGCGTCCTCGGGGAAGGGGGCTGGGAGACACAGGCGTGGCCGAGGTCACAGGCAGCCCGCTGCGGGGGCACCCGCTCCTTCCTCGGGCCCTGTTGGCAGGTACCCAACGCCCAGGGACAGAAAGGAGCCAAGGTGGACGCGGAACAGAGCAGGGTGTGGTTGGAGAGAGCGGGCTGCGGCCTCCCGCCTGGGAGGTTCCGGGGCGGACTCGATGCGCGGCTGCTCTGCAAACACCCGACGTTTACCTGGACGGTGCTTTGCTTGAAGGCTGGGTTGGAGGGCAAGGCAGGCGCCACTGTGCTTTAGACACCTCCAACCTCTCCTTAAAGCGCTCAACAAACATCCGAAAATACATGAAGGAATTGGGGGCCGAGGTAGCGGAGACACCGGAATTTCTGTTCGACGGTCTCCCTCCCTCCCTCTCTCGACCCCGTGGTGCGGGTGGATCAGTGCCGGCCTGGCGGCTGTCGTCCTGAGGAGTGAGCCAAGGAACGAGGGGATGAGGGGTCTGTCCTGGTCCCTTTCGCTCGGGTGGCTGAGCTCGGGGGCCCGCAGCTCGCCCCCTTCCCCTTCCCCAGTGCTGGCTCGCAGCCACGCGGGGCTCACTCTGACCCTGCCCGGGCCAGCCACCTGCTTCCAAACTGCCTGACACGCCCCTGTGCCTGGGTGACGGCCAGTGAGCGGAGGCAGGCAGAGACACTGGACTGACCCCGCAGTGGCGTCCCCCAGGTGGCTCTCCAAAGGATGAGAAAAAGGGTGAATTGAGTACCCAAGCACTTACAGGACTTGGAAGGAAGCCGTCGTTTCAAAATGGCATTAGGGTCGTTCCGACACTCAGACAGCACTAGGTGGCGTTCCCCGAGTAATCGGAGGTGCGCCAGTGTGAGAAGCAGACCCCACAGTTGTGATCAGAGTGGCCATGGTGGGACCTTGACCCCTCCCCCAGCCCTCTCCTTCCCTCCAGCTCGGACCCCTGCCTCGGTCTGGCCCGGCTGTGCACACACTCGCGTCCAGCTGGCCTCACAGTCATGGGGCTCTCTCTGGGCCCCAGCTCTGCTGCTTTCCCACTGCGCTGCCCAGTGGCCTGTCCCTGAGGGCCTGGGGACGAAGCCCCGCTGCTGACCCCATCTCTGGGGACCGGGTCCGGCTCCTGCCCCTTGCGGTGGGTATTGCTGTCTGCAGGGCGAGCTCTGCTAATGCAGGGTTTGGACACTCTTTACGCTCACACGCTCACTGTCTCCAGATGCCCCAAAATTGCACCTGATGAAGAGGCTGGGACAGGGACCCTTTTGAGGGAGCTGGACAGAGCCTGGTTTTCCCAGAGGGGGTCCTGGGCGTTTGGGAGCAGAGGGGTCTGCCTGCTGCCCACCCCGCCCCCACCCTCCCAGCTGCTGAAGAACGCCACCTGCCCCGGCTAGCTGCGCGTCTCACCTGCGGCAAGACGTGACTTCTACTCCTGCTGGGGATGTGGCCGGGCAGCCGGATGTTGAAGAGAGCCTGGAGGGCGGCCTGAGCCGCCTGGCCCTTGGCCAGCTTCTTGCTGCGTCCCGAGCCTTCGAACGTCCTGCCGTCCACGCACACGGCCATGACAAAGCTCTTGGTGCGCCGCGTCTCGGCCGGCTCCGCGAGGCACACGTAGCGCAGGCCGGAGCGTAGCTCGTTCAGCACCACCACGGGGTTCCTTTCGCCCGGGGCCGCGGGGCCCACTAGGTCCAGGGGGTGGCAAAGCAGCCGCCCCCGCCGGCAGGTGGACGACAGCAGCCCGGCATCGGCGGGGCGGTGGCCTGGGAAGGCCTCGCTGGGAGCGGCCGGCTCGAACTCCTTGAACAGTGTGTCGGGGAAGTCGGCCTGGTCCGAGGTGAAGTCCAGGGACGGGCCGGCACCGCTGCCCATGGCCAGGTGGGCCTGGCAGGCGTTGGGGAACTGCACGAAGGACCTCAGGGCCAGCTCGGCCGCTCGCATCTTGGCTTTCTTCTTGGTGGGCCCTGTGCCCTCGAACGTGAGCCCATTCACCTCCACGGCCACGGCGAAGACTGGGGCGTGCACTGGGCCGGTCTGGGACACCGTGCGGTACTGCAGGCCCGGACGGAGGTCGTGCAGCTGGACTAGCGCGTTCTTGGGCGCCACGGACCACGAGAGCTTCCTCCAGATGAGCTGCAGCTTGCACAGGCGGCTGCCCTGGCCCTCCTCCAGGGGCCTCTTCCTCTTGGCGCCGGGCGCGCCGCCTCGGGCCCTGTCGCTGGCGGGCAGGCGCCGGGCCTCCAGGTTGCTCACATTGCGGTTCTCCTTCACGTCGGCGCTGCTGATACCTGCAGGTGAGAACGACAGCCGTGACCCGGGGCCCTGGCAGGCAGCGCGCTACTGACGACGGACGGCCTTGCCGCGCGGCCGACCCAGCCCCCGCGCCCGCGAGCCGGGCCGCCAGGGTGGGCAGCCGGCCTGGGAGGCGTGGGAACAGCACCCCAGAAGTGGGGGCCCCTTGCCCAGAGGCGGAAGGACCCTCCTTCCCGGGCAGTTCTCGCAGAGACGCATTTCTGGGAAGAAGGTTGTTGTTGGGACGTGTGTGGGGAGCGTGCCCGCCGCGCTGCTGCCGTCTGCCGCCCTGCGCACGGGCTGTGGCTGTCGGGGCTGAGGCCAGCTGCCCTCCCTGGGCCCGGCGAGCCTCAGCGTTGCCCCAGCCAAACGTCCAGGCGGCCCTGCCCTGCCGCCAGCGGTGGGAGCGCGGCGCCGTCCTCTCCCAGCAGAACGCCACGTGGCAGCCACGTTTGACGAGCTACAACGGTGCGGGTCAACAGGGATGAATCTCAGGACTGCTCGATGATGGAAAATATGTAGATAAGGATATCGCTAGTTTGAATTATATGGACTCAGACATGGATTGTGGGCCTCCTCACTCACAGGCGGGAAAGGTTTGAGACGTTCCTACTTCCCCTGAGACAAAGCAGGAAAAGGATCGGGCTCAGGGGTCACTTTCTTTGTGTCTGTGATGGCTCCTCCCTCCCTCCCTCCCTCCCCAACAGATGATGTGAAGTAAGTTGAGCAAACCATCCTTTGCCCGCTGTTGGAATGTGGCTCATCTCATCTCAGGGAGGCCAGCGGGGGCAGGCGTGTGCAGGACCGCCTCAGCATCCCCCACCCCGGCCAGGCCAGACCCAGGCGGGGGTCCGAGGTGCTGGTGGATGCTTGTCATGATGACTGAATGTCCATGGACTGGCCATCGTGGACCGCTTGGGGACCACGGGACAAGAGTCCCAATCGCTCCGGGGGTGAATGTAGCCTCGGGTGCTGAGCCTCGGGTCTCCTCCAAAGTCCTCCGAGGGTGGCCGTGGTGAGCGGCGTTGGCGCTTTTCACAGAGGCTCCCTCAGACCTTCACTTCGCTGCCCGTCCTGTACCTGAAATCCACCCTGCGTGGGGGTCCCGGCACCATGCTCCAGCAGAAACAAGGCTCAAAGCAGGGGCCCTCAATCTGGCTTGTTGGTGGGGATGGCCGTGTCCTGGGGGGTTCGCAGCTGCTAGAAAGGTGATTTATGGAAGCAGAACCGTCCCGTCATCTCTTGGCTACTTCAGGGATACCCTGTGCTGGGCTCAGACAGACATGGGAGGTGAGGTCTCAGCCCCCGGGGCCAGGCGGGGCCCGCGCACAAGTCCCTGGGAGTCGGGAGTGAGTTTGTTCTCTGTAAGCACACGGAAACTTGGGGTGCTTTTTACACTGGTCCGTAGCTCATGAACAGATGTGTCCCCTTCGTTCTGTCCCGGAAGCCAGTCAGTGGTGAGTGTGGTAGGCCCTGTGACCTCGCCCTCGTGGCCTTGCTGGTGAAGAATATAACAGAAATGTGCCACGTGCCAGCGGAGAGGTGCCCTCTGTGGGAGATGCACCCTCACGGCTCCTGGGCCGGGCCCTGGGGGACCTGGTCTCCGCTGCTGAGACCCCAGCTGCTCACCGCAGTCTGTCCCTGGCATTCCCGCAGTTTGCTTGGATACAGTGTGAGCGTGTGGAGGTAACTTTGTTGCAAGGTGTGAGGCGGGGCTTCGTAAGTTACAGTGGATGCGTTCATTGACAGCCTATTTTAGTAGAAATAATTGCTCCCCAAATATCGAGCACTTAATCTCTGCCTGTTTTGTTAATCATGGTGTGTCTCGGGGCGGTCAGCGGAGAGCTTTCCCCCCGGGGGTAGTGCAGGCCGAGAGATAGTAGATCAGACTAACCATGCAGTTTCTCAAATTGGACATAAAGATGGGGGAAAAAAAAACCCAACCCAACCAAAAAGCCCCATTCTAGATTGCGTTGAAAATTGCTGGGAGGGCTTTAATTTCTTATTGATTTCCCACAAGGTGGGACTCGGTGAGACTGTTAGCGGGAGCGAGGCAGGCAATGTATCAGATGACCTCTGTTGCCTTTTGAGGGAGAAAGGTTTATCTTGGAGCAGCAGCCCTCGCAGAGCGACGTTTCCCCCTCCGGCACTGAGATTGCTTCGTCCCCTCCCTTCCCTGACTCACAGCACCCGCCGCCGTCATTCCCATTGTCCGGGGCACGAGGACCCTCCGTCATAACCAGCAGCGAGTAGTAGTAACTGATGAAAAAAGCGGACTTCTGGGCCCTGTCGCGGCTACACTAGCCACAACCTCTGGTTTCTTTCTGCAGGCGCGCAGACTGGGGGTGGGGCTCCCTTCAGCGGCCTTCGGGGTCCGAAGCTGCAGGGCAGGGCAGTGGTCTCCCCGCCAGCTCTGGCTTCCAGCGCGCCGGAATCCCAGTTCCCTTTGCCTCTCAGGGCCGTGGGACCAGGGGCAAGTCCTGCCGTGTGCCCAAACTCCACTTTCTTAAAATGGCAAATGCCGTGCGCATTTTCACAGCCCTGAACCGCATCACCTGAAGGCGCATGCGTGGCGCAGAAGCTCGGCCCGCACCCTGAGAGGCAGGAAACACAGCTCTTTGGAAAGTTCTTCCTTGCTGAGTGTTCCCTGGAATTCCGGGACCCCCCAGCAAGCAGGGTAGTGGCCTCTCCCTGTCACGGTGTGCAGGCTCGGGGCTGCCCTGAGGCTGGGTCTGAGCGCATCCCTCCGCCGCTGAGCCCGGGACCCCAGACCACAACACAGAACAGCCCCGCGGCTCTGCCTTGCGGTCGGCATCAGAGCTCCCGCGTCAGTAGCCATCTGGCTCCAAGACAGACGGAGGGAAAACAGCCTTTGTCTCCTCGGAGGCCAGATGCCCGTAGGACGCACATAAGGAGCCCCGGTCCCCAGAGGACCTGGTGCAGGGACCCCCCCCCCCCGCCCCGGGCAGCGCTGCCCCGAAGACCCAGGCGCTCTGGGAAACCGCGCCGCTGTGCCGGCTCCTCCGTGAAAGCCCCACACCCATTTGCTGGCATTTTGCTGCGGCAGTCCCTTGGGAATCTCTCATGGGACTCCAGCTCCGACCTCACAGATGCACGTTTCCTTCTTCCCCAGGGAGGGGTCCCTTGCAGCCCCCTTCCCTGACCAGGCAGTGGTTCTCACTCTATTCTCCACCAGCTAACAGGCTTCGGGACTGTTGTCATGATGACCCAGGGGTGAGGAGTCCGGAGGCCACGAGTCCACTGCCTGCTCTGCACGTGTTCCCTGGGTCTGGGCCCCGTCGCAGCCGGATGCACGGGGCTCCTTCTCCTGGCCCCGCGGGTCACCCCTGAGGCGGGAGGAGGACGCGGACTCCCCTCGTTCGAGGAGAGCGGGCCCTGGTCTACCCTGGGCGAGTCACCCCTCGGGCACGTTGCCGACCCCCAGGCATCCCGCTGCTTCGTTCCAGAGTCATCTGGGAGCTCGTCTCTGGCACGGACCCCGCAGGTGTGCGTTTCTTACCCGCCTGGGGGAACCCTCGCCAGGCCTCACGGCGGCGTGCACGCGGGCGCCTCGGTCTGGAGGCCGCAGGGAAGAGCACGGGCGGCCAAGTGCGGCACAGAGAGCCTGCCACACGGGCCAGCCCGTGCAACTCCTCACGTGGTCGTGAACGCCGTGGGCTCCCAGGCTGTGTGCTTCGTGATGACGGTCCCGGCCACCGTGGAGGTGACAGCTGCCCTTGCCGTGAGGGGTTGGAGAGAAGCGTGGCGGCCCACCCGCCCGGACTCTGCCCGGACTCAGGGGTGCAGACCTCGGCACTGGGATGTTTATTACGCGATAAAAATGATTTGTTTCTGAGAATGTATTTGCTGTACACGTGGAACAGCCCAAGCGGACGGGTCATACCAGCTTCTAAGGGTTAGCGAGCCCTTTAATTCTACCCTGGAGTTCGGTCTCCCAAGGAGTTGCTCTACTCGCCGTCATAACTCAGAGCCTCACAGTCTGCTGGGCCTGGGGCAGCTCTGTAAGACACGCACGTCCCGACGTGGGCCGGCTGGGGGGTCCCTGGTTAGGCCAGCTGCGCATCGAGGTGCCTGTCCCCCTCCGTGTCTGCGCGTATGTGCACTCAGCATGTGGGCAGGAGCAGATCGGTAATGTCCGGGGGCCGGGGTGGCTCCCACCACCCCTCAGAGCCCCCGTTCAGGGCTCACATCATGCTGCAGAATTTCTGACTTGGATTCCAGATGCCTTCCCTCAGTGGAGCCCAGCCTGAAGGAAGTGTGGGGGTCCCGCATGCCCATGCTCGGGCGAACCCCTCGTCCCGCCACCGTCCAACACGAGACATGTGCGGATGGCGCCTGTGATCCCAGCAGTCACACATGTGTTTCCATTGTGGAAATTAGACAAGAAGCAGGCAAATAACTTCAAACTCCATTAGATAGACGCCACTGGTGCCAGCGACAGAATGGTCTCCAGCGACTCAAAGCCCGCCTGGCGCCAAAGAGACTAAGGCCAAGTGACACACGGGGCGACACGAAGCTGCCGTGTTCCCTCTGCTGTCTCACACACTGATCCATTTCCTGGGCCCATGAGTACGTCCTCCCGTTTGGCAAAAAGTGTCAGCAAAAGCAGGTTACGTTTAGAGGTCCCACGAGTGAAGGAATTCGTTTTAGTGGGAAAGAGCAGAGTCTTATGTCAGTGTGGCTAAAATTCTACTTTCCAGGTGAACGAGGTCCCCGCAGCGTTAAGTCTGATCCACAGCTGCCCGTGTGCATTGGTGCCATCCTGCAAATGTGGACAGGCCACGTGGAGGGTGAGGTCCGCCCACGGTCTCATGGCGTGCGGCTCCGGCAGGCGGCGGCGCGTCCCTGCCCAGGTCCCACGCACCCGTATCACCCCGTCCGCCGTCCCCTTTCTGGGGCCAGCGTCTGCCTGGTTCTTAAGCAGCCAGACTTCTCCAACGAGTCACGGCATGGGGAGCCGTTCTGCACCATGTGGCCAGCGGTGACGCTGCCGTGGCCTCGGGTGGCAGGGTGCCAGGGAGCTGGCCATCTGGTCTGCCACATTCGCGCCAGATCGGGCCCGATGGGAGCGAGGCCAGCAGCCTGGAGGGAGGCCCTGGTGCTTCGCAGGTGAGACATCGTGTGGGAAGGGGGTCACTGTCGCACATCCAGGCCCCAGCTTACAGAAGCGCAGGTCCGAGGCTCGGCAGCAGACGAAGTCGCCTTCTTTCTGGAACGTGTCCCACAGGGTCCTGGACGCGGCAGCTGCCACACGTCTGGGTGAGGATCTCGCAGCTGTGGTGGGCGGCTCTCCCTCCCTCCCTCCCGACCGCAGCACAGGGGGTGACCCCTCCGCGCGCGCGCTGGGTCAGTGCTGGGCAGAGCGGTGACTGCGCCGGGGCCGTGATTCAGGCCCTCTCAGCGGTGAAGGAGGGAGCTTTCAGAGCTGCCCGCCGGGGCAGGAAGCCTTTTCGGTGGTGCTGTCCAGGACACCCTGAGCAGAGACCCAGCCCATCAGCGGCCGGCTTCCAGACGGGCTCCCAGGTGCCGGCGCCCGGGCCACTGATCCCTGACCTCAGCTCGGCGCTCGGCACTGGGGGCTCAGGCTCTGGGGACGGGTGGCGGTGCGCGCCTGTGGCCGTGGGGGAGCCTGCCTGACGGCCCGAACGTGAGCCCCACAGGGAGCGGGCGGGGCACCTCCGACACACGCGGGTCACACGGCTGCACAGTACCGGAGACTGCCCCGTCACACTCGCTTCTCCCAGCCTCCCTCCTCCCTGCACGGGGTGCACGCACACACACGCCACACACCACCCGTGGCACACGTGCCCCGCTCACGCCGCTCCCGCCTTCTCAGGGCGCTTGGTTATAAATTGCCGAGACTGTGTCGACAGCACTAGGAGAAGCTGAAGTCACAGGTTTAATTGGAGCTTTGTCTCTGAACAGGGTTTCAACATAAGGTGCTTTTTTTTTTTTTTTTTACATTTTTTTTTTTTCATTTATTTGACAGAGAGAAACACAGCGAGAGAAGGAACACAAGCAGGGGGAGTGAGAGAGGGAGAAGCAGACTTCCCGCCGAGCAGGGAGCCCGATGTGGGACTCGATCCCGGGTCTCCGGGATCATGACCTGAGCCGAAGGCAGTCGCTCAACCAACTGAGCCACCCAGGCGCCCTGAAAATAAGGTTTTCTAAGTAAAGATTTTCCAAGCATTGCAAAAGTCTTTCTAATATGTGACAAACAATTAGAAGTCGTTCTTCTCCGTAGTTTCCACTGATTTGGGGAAATAGCCAACTCGTGTGTCTACTCCACGTCCTTGCTGAACGTCTTCACACACCGTCCTGTCACACTCCGACCTCAGCTCTGTGATTCAGGTCATGCCCACGGGGCGCTGGGGCTCGCGGGGAGCAGTGACGGCGTGCGTGTCCGGGAGGCCTCGCCCCACCCAGGGCTCCACCTTGCTCAGCGGGGTCCTAGCCCCTCAAGGGGGAAAAGAGGAGGAGGCAGAGGAGGGTCTTCTCTCTCAGTGTGTCCATTCCATGTGTTTTATCAAATGGCTTTGTGCACATGTCCAGGTCCCCTGGGGGCACAGGTGCGTGTGTGCGTGTGTGTGTGCGCGTGTGGACGGCATTTCTGAGGCAGCTGTTGGTACACTGACCGAGTCCTGCAGATTTTCCCCCTTAGCCCCGGAGACAACACGAACGGGCATTTGCTGAACTTGGCTGAGGAGGGAGCCCCGGACGGATGGTCCAGAGACCCGCGTTCTGATTTCCGTGGGGACTTTCTCCCCATCCCGCACCCCTTCTCTGCTCTGTGACTTTGATTTGTGCAGTGACACGAGGCCATGCCCTCAGCCTGCAGCCCCGTCACTGGCCGTGCGTCTTCCCAGCCGTCCTGTGTGCCCCCCTCCACTGTTCAGGGTCCGGGAGAGCCTCTGCAGGCTCTCTGCCCTGGGCACTGAGCAGAGGCGGCACCGTCCCACTGGGCAGAGGGGTGGCCCATGTGTGGGGTAATACTGAAGGGCAGGAGGGACCTGTGTGGTTGGGGGTTGGGACCAGTCACGTCCAGGAATGCCCGCACCCACACACCAGCCCTGCTCGCCCCAGAGCCCCCTCCGTGGTCTCAGCCCCGGGTCCCTCCCCCGCCACACTGCTCGGCTGCCTCCCCGGGGTCCTGCAAGAGCCGGAACTGTTTCAACACGCAGGCGCCCGTCCAGCCCTTTCCTTGTTAAGTAATTGTACAAACTGTGTGCATTTCCCTCCCTCCCTCCCTCCCTCCCTCCCTCCCTCCTTCCTTCCTTTCCTTCCTTTCCTCCCTTCCTCCTTCTTTCCTTTCCTTCCTTCCTTCCTTTTGAAGAGGAAAAACAAAGGAAAGAGGGGAGAGGAGTTCAGGAGAACTGATTTTTCCCCCACAATCCCTGGGGTTCTCAATTATAGAGTCATTGCCAATATTTTTCTACTATGCAGATAGGGACAGGATTCCAGGTAGGATAGGATTCTAGGTGAGGATGGGATTTCATGGCAGGGAAGGGATTTCTGGTGGGGACAGGAATCCCATTGGGGACAGGATCCATGTTGGGGATGAGAGTCTGGTTGGGGACAGGATTCACATTGGGGATGGGATTCCAGGTGGGAACGGGACTTGTGTTGGGGACAGGAGTCTGGGTGGGGACAGGGTTCACATTGGGGATGGGATTCCAGGGGGATGGGAGCCTGGGTGGGGACAGGATCCTTGGCCGGGAGTCTGGGTGGGGCCAGGATTCACGTCAGGCATGGGGTTTGGGGGCTGGGGGAACAGACACAAAGCCTTCTGCTCCGGGAAGCCCAGATGGTCCCCACCATCACCCCGAGCATCTCAGTGTTTGGGGACGATAGAGGACATCCCTCTGCATGGGTTCAGGCCCCCTCCATTCTTCAGGGGAGGAAAACTACTTACTTAGATTGTCTTCATCCTCCGTGTTTGTGGCCCCGGGGCTTACGTGCTTGAAAGGAGCGATGAGGGCTGACAACATGCTGACTTTGTCTGGAAAGGAAAGGAGAACAGGAAGTGCACTTTTGACATCAAGTTCCAGAAAAACTCGGTGCTTCCCTACGTCCTGTGGCTGAGGGTCCGGACGAGGGAGGCTGAAAGCTCGCTTGTTTCAGCCACTTCATTCTGGTTCAGTCTTTTACTGACTTTCTGACAGCATTTTTATCAAACTCCTCTCTCCATTCAATTTTCAACTTTATGATTTCCATCTCTCTTCTTTTCTCATTTTTGGCATTTCCCCTCCTCTTTTCTGTGTCCCTCAAAACTCAAAGCGATCATCTCTCGGGCAACGGCCTGCGTGAGCTCAGGGGATGCTGGGCGGGCAGAGCCGTGGACCCAGGGCATTTCACAGAGAGGAAGTGAAACAGGTTAAAAGAGAAGAAGCCGTAATTAAACGAGAATCATGCAAATAAAGCCAAGACCTTTTCTCCCCGTGAGCGGACAATGTGCTCTGTGGGCTTCAAGTGCAAGAACAAGGATGGGCTTTTCCAGGCCTGGACGCACTCAGCATAGGTCTGGGCAGCGGGAGGAGCGGTGGCGCAGGAGGGAGGGAGGGAGGGGTGCAGGGTGGAGGCCCCCTATGTTCCTCCTGTGAATGGGAGGGCGGCAGAGCGGGGCCAGGAGCCTGTGAGCGCCGTCTGCCTGCACCCTGGTGTGGGGGGTGGAGGTCACTCCTGTCCCAAGTCTGCCTGGGTGGGCAGCTGGACCCAGGGCAACCCTGCTCATGACCTACAGTGCCCGCACGCTCTCTCGTAAACGGAAAGATTGGGGAACTGTGAGATGGAAATGCACGTGGGAAACATTAAACAAGGACTAACAAAGGGGCCAGAGGAGGAGCTCCTTTCCGTAGAGTCCGCCTGCTGACTCCAGCCTCAGAAGCAGGAGCACTTGTCCGCGGAGGAACCTTCTCCAGGGCAGAGGAGCGTGCGCCCAGCGATGGCTCCCGCAGCCCTCCCCATTCTCAGACACCTGCCTGTCCCCCCGCCTCCAGGGAACAAGACGGGCCTTCCTGCGGGGCCTGGTGGTCCTTCGTCTGGCCTGGCCTGCGGAGGCCGAACTTCTCACCGCCAGGGGCCTGTTGGCACCGGAGGGCCGGGTCTCTGATGCCGCCCTTGCCAACATGGGCTTCTGTCCTCCGGGGGAGGCTGCTGACTCGTGGAACTGGCCCCCTTCTGCACACATCTAAGTCTCACTTTGCACGAAAACCTCAGCGAGTGGTTTTATCTACAGTTAGCCTTCAGGCATTCAGACCCAGGCCTGAAATGTGCTCTTTTTCTTTCAGTTCTGAGCCTGTTTCCTCTTTACCCAAGCTCTCCAGAGGCCAGAGGAGTTCGCATTGAAATTCATTCAGGAGCCTGTTAACAGCTGTGTTTCCAGTAGGGACGGACAACGATAGAATGTTCACTCAGAGAGAACAATAAATAACTCAGATATAAAATGCCTGCTCTTTCTTCATTCCACGGAGCGAGAAGCAGCAGCCGGGGAGGGCCTGGCTCCCCAACCCTCCCAGCCCAAGCTAATTTACTACAAGGGAATGAAATCTCTGGCTTCAGTTATAATTTCATTAAGGGCACCCAATAATGTTACACAAAGAGTGTGAAGCTCAAATGATTTAGTCTGGAACATCTCAAAATGAAATTACATTTTTCTCATAAAGCAAGGATACCAGGCAAACGCCCACAAAAATACACTAAACCATTTCAGAGCTCACCTTAGCAAAATTGTGAAGTGTTTAAAGATGGTTTGAGATCCTCAAAGTCCTTGCTTTCTAGGGGTTGCCAGATTTATCAGATAAAAACAGCAGACCCTGAGTTAGATACGGCAGTTCCTTATTTAGTGTATGCAAACCTCGAGCATCGCGTGGACCGCGCTATCCTGAAAGAGCATCACTCTATCTGAAATCCAGATCTAAGGCAGAGGGCTTGGATGCACATTTCTCCAAGGAAGGCGTGCGGCCCCCAGGTGCACTCAGCGGCGGGGCCGTGCCGGCGGCAGCCACAGTGGCCGCGGCGAAGACGCCCGCGTTGGAGAGGACGTGCCGGGGCCGAGCCCGTGCAGCGACGGGGGCACTGAGAACCTGGCACGTCCACGTCCGGGTCTACACCCGAAAGAATCAAAAGCACGGTCTCACAGAGACACCTGCTCACTCGGGCACCCACTGACGCAAGAACGGACAACACAGCGAGCGTATGCACGAAACGGGATATTACCCAACAGGACGGACCTCACGGCCGTGACGCAGAGTGTCCTCCGCTCCCTGGAGGACAGACGCAGTGGGGCCCCCGTGTTTGAGGTCCCCAGGGGAGTCGAATCCCTAGACACGGAAGATGTCACGGGGGGAGCCAGCAGCTGGGGGATGAAGGGGCTGGTGTGTCATTGGGGTGGGGTTTCAGTTTGAGAAAATAATAAGAAAGTTCTGGAGACGGTGGTGACGGTCACACCACAAGGTAGATATATTTGATGCTGCCCAACTGTATGCTTACACATGGTCAATATGGCACATTTGACCTTCTGTATGTTTTCCTCCAACTTAATAAGTCACGTTTAACGGACGTTCAGTATTTTATCTGACCCTACGTCTTTGGTGCCCTAACAGCGGCTCGAGCACAGTGGACTTCAGATGCCCAGCTTGGACACCCCAGCCCTCACAGCAGAGGCGCCCTAGCGAGATGCTGGCCCGTTTGCTGGGGAGCCCGCCGCACCTCTGGAGGCTCGCCCGCCGTCACTGCCTCTGTGCGAAGAAGGGGCAGGCGGCAGCCTCAGCACATCGTTGGGAAGGGCGGCAGGAATTGCATTTTTTGTTTAGAAAAATTACACGAAAATGATTGGATGTCGGTGGCTTTGCTGACAGGTGTCCCCTAACGCACTGTCGGCATGGGCGGTGCTGGGCTCACCCCGGTGCCGAGAGCAGTTCCGGTTCCTGATGGAAACCGAGTGTGCGTGTCCACTGTGCACCGTCCTGGACGTCCGGGCTGTGCTGAGGGGAGCTGGCCCCAGCTGCCCTCCACCCTGTCCTACAGAAGAAGGAGAAGGTGTTCGGTAGGGGAAGGGTCCCGGAGGGGTGCTGGGCATGCCCCGAGAGAGCAGCGACCCTGGACCGCCCTCCAGCCACGGTCACTTCCAGGGAAGGCCTGGTGGCCGCCAGCGTACCGTGGCATTTCCGCGCGTCTCTGGAAGTGGCCCAGGACGTTTGCATTAGAGGCCTCATTGCTCTTTGCAAGATACATGTCCAGGGCCCCGTGGGAGTGGTTTGTGTGCTTCCAGAGCGGGCGGGAAGAACTTCCAGACGGCAGAAAGTCTTCCCGGGAGCCCTGCGACTTGGTCACATCCGTTGAGGATATTGATGACCAAGAACAGATACAATTTGGGAGTGGTCTAAAGACAGATGAATAGTCCAGAGCGAAACAGAGAGCCTGCACGCAGAATCATGCGTAGATGGTCAGTCAGTTTTCAGTGAGGATCTCAAAGTAATACAATGGGGTGAAAGGAAGTCTTGTAGACAAACAGTGTTGAAGGAACTCTACACCAGCTTGAGAAAAGTGAGTTCTGGGCTCTACCTCATACCAGACCTGAAAATTATCCCCAAATGGACCACAAACCCAAACATAAATGCTGTAACATTGAAACTTGTAGAAGAAATACAGAGACCTTCATGGTGCTCGTGGGGGCAGAGTTCTTAGGACACCGAAAGAACTCATAATAAAAAAAAAATTAGTTTTCATCAAAATTAAAAATTATTTCAGCTTGCTGAAATTCACTGTTAAGAAAACACAAAAAACGAGCCACAGATTGGGGATAATAGATTTACGATCAGGATGACTGATTTGTATTGAGAATATAAGAGTTCTTCCAACTTAATAACAAAGGGGGAAAAATCCAAATTTAAAAAAATGGGCAAAATACTTGAACAGAAACTCGACAAGAGACAATATGCAGAAGCCAATAGCGATCACGCCCGAAGGTTCCAGAGCATCGGCCATTAGGGGAAACGCGAGTTAAGACCACAGACTGTGTCAGAACACATCTCCCCCCGACAGCCAAATCGGGGGAGAAGCAGGGAAATCAGGACTCTCATCCACCAGTCACTTTGGAAGACATTTGGCTATATATACACCAATTCCACTTGTAGGTATTCACCTAAGATAAAGGAAATACATACCAAAAAATGTGTACAAAAATGTTTAGAGAGATTTTATCCATTACAGCTCAAGATTAGGAACATCCTGCCTATACCCAGCAACAGAAGAGTGGGTCCGTGTTTTGGGCTACATTTATAGGATGGGAAACTATCGGCAGTGAAGACAATTGAAGTATTAAAATGTATTACGGTATGGATAGATCTCCAAAACATTATGCTAAGCCAGAAAAATCTCGGCACCCAGAGAAGGTGCTAATTAATTCCATTTATGTGAAGTTCCCCGACAGGGAAACTGCTCCCTGGGGAGAGGTGTCAGAGAGGAGAGCTCCTGGGTCAGCTGCTGGCTGCTGGGCAGGCCCGGGGGGTTCTTCCTTTCTTTCTGGAACGACGGACACGTGTGTGTACCCATTCACCATGAGCCCTGACGCCTACAGGCTATGTTTCTCCATATATGAATGACACCTGGTCATTTAAAAATATTAACGGGCAAACGGTGTGACTCGGTGAGGAAATAAACAAGGTGAATCAAGCATCCAAGTGTTGTCTCATGTGAAGGGAAACGTGCGGGACGGCTGGTGGTGAAGACGGGCGTCGGCTGGGGGCGGAGGGCGGACGCACGCACAGGCCGCACACTAGTGGGCTTTGTGGTTTTGGTTCTGCTTGCTTTATAGATTGGAAGGCTCAGATATCTTCCAGAACCTCTTCTGTGGCAGCAAGAGCAGTCACTGCCTCAAAGGGGGAGCCCCTTGGAGACGCCCCTGGATTCCCACCGGGACGGAGCACGTCTGGAGAGAAGGGGAGAGCTGGCTGGGGGAGGGGAGGGGGGCCATGGCAGGTGCACACGGAGCCGTGAAGACCCCGCGGACCCATGACAGTGGCATGAGGGGCTGGGAGGGGCCCTGGTTTTTGGAGTCTGCTCCGTGAAGATGGTGTTTGCATTTTTACCAAGTAAGATGGAAATTTTATAATTTTTTAATTCTTAAAATTAAAAAAAATTCTTTTTGACAGAGAGAGAGAGAGCACACACGTAGGCAGAGCGGCAGGCAGAGGGAGAGGGAGGGGGGAAGCAGGCTTCCCAGTGAACAGGGAGCTTGACGCAGAACTTGATCCCAGGACCCTGCAATCATGACCTGAGCCGAAGGCAGACGCTTCAACCACTGAGCCCCCCAGCCGCCCCAGGATGAAAATTTTCAAAAGCCCTCGGGTGCACGAGCCCCTGTCAGCTCCCCGGGAAGCCCGTTCCTGCGAGGTAACAGGTTTGCTGGAACTTCTGGTAACTCGTCCTGCCTGGAACCTCGCGGGGCTCCACCTGGCACTCTCTCTCCGCAAACACGTGCGCTGTCGCGGCAGTCGGCTGTTCTGGAAAGGGCGTGAAGTGAGCGCCTTGCTTCTGCTGTCATTCCAACAGCTGAGGGTTTGTTCGGCTCCTCCCTGCCTCTGGGCCGCGCCCACCGCAGGCCCTCTCAGGTCCCTGTCTCAGACTCCGTTCCGCCGAGCTCGGGGTGACAGCCGGCCTCCGCCAGCCGGACCCCCGACTCCCCCGCCGTGCGTTCTGGCCCGAGGCGGGCCTGTCTGTCGCTGAGCACAAGCCCGGCTCCCCCGAGCAGGCGGCCCCCCAGGAGGCAGGGACATGACCCACCTCTGTGCACACAGGAGGAAAGGGGTCACGTTTGGAGTAAAGGCAAAGAGTTTTTCTCACGGAGTTTCAGGGTGTGTGTTTTTCAAGCTGCCGCTCTGTGCACAGCACGAGGGGTCCGGGCAACATGAGGAAGAAGGCTGAGTCTGCGTGGCGCCGTGCAGCCCACGAGAAGGTCTGATTCTCACAAGAGGACGAGACTCTCTTCTGGAAACTTCCAGATGGATAACAGTCACAAGGGGCCTGGAATGGGTTCCAGCAAGCAGGTGACCGGCCGCTGAACTACGGCGTTCCTGGAAGTTCGTGCTAGAGCCCTGACTCCCAGGGCCTCAAAAGCAGGCCGTACTTGGAGATGGGGTCCTTACAGAGGTGACTAAGCTAATATGAGTCCCTGGCTGGACCCCAAGCCAGCCTGACTGGTGACCTCTAAGAGGACTGTAGGACGCAGACACGCGCAGAGGGACGGCCATGAGAGGACACAGGGAGCCGACGGCGTCTGCACACCAGGAGAGCAGCCTCGGGAGACAGCAGCCCCGCCCACCCGCACCTCGGGCTCCCCGCCCCAGGACGTGGGACAGTGAAGTCTGCGGTGGGCGTCCCCAGGCTGGCGTGCTGGGGCCCAGCTCATGCTGACAACGACATTCACTCAACAAATCTTGATTAAATGCAAGCAGTTGCACAACTCCTCCATGATTTCAAACTCTGACGCCAAGAAGGACTAATGCAGGGAGACCGCTCCTGGCCGGGGATCTAGAAGTCAGAGGAGGCATCCTTCGGGAGGTGACCGAGGCGCTGAGACCCAACAGGTAGTAGGAATGTGTCCCATATATGGAGCTAGGAGATCTGCTCCAGAGCCCGGGGAGCCCTGCCACAAGGATAGTGGGGGGCTATCCAAGGGCAGGAGGGCCGCCCTGGGCAGAAGGAGCGGCTCATGCAAAGCCCTGCACAAGTGCAGCAGCATCTCAGCCTCTGAAGCGGGGCAGCTCCGTCTGGGTGGCTCCGTCTGGGTGGCTCCCTGTTACTGTGGCCTGAAGCCTTAATTCTGAATCCAGTGCCCCAGGGGGTCAGAGGGCAGCAAACGTGAGGCCTCTGGACTGTGACAGGTAAGTAGGAGGGAAGATCGGGGACATAGAGAGATAGAGTCAGAGAGAGAGAGAGAGAGAGGAGACAGGGAGAGAGTCAGAGAGAGAGAGAGAGAGAGACAGGGAGAGAGAGAGA
>PITA01026870.1:0-21920 GCA_004023965.1 Spilogale gracilis
ATACTATGCCTCCATCAGAAAGGATGAATATCCAACTTTTGTAGCAACATGGACTGGACTGGAAGAGATTATGCTGAGTGAAATAAGCCAAGAAGAGAAAGCCAAGTATCGCATGGTTTCACTTACTTGCAGTGCATGAGGGGTAACCTGGAGGACAGTGGGAGAAGGAAAGTAAAGGGGAACTAGGGTAATCCAGGGAGAGAAAGGAAACAACAGAGACTTTGGACACAGAAACAAACTGAGGGACTTGGAGGGAGGGGGATGTAGGGATGGGAGAGCCTGGTGGTGGGTACTGGGGACACCTAAAGCATGGAGCACTGGGTGTGGGGAATGGGGAATGAATCTTGGAACACTGGGAAAAAAAATTTAAGTAACAATAAAAAAATGTAAAAAAAAAAAAAAAGCCTCTGCCTTCAGCTCAGGTCATGATCTCAGGGTCCTGAGCCGGGCTCTCTGCTCAGCAGGGAACCTGTTTCCTCTGCTCTCTCTGCCTACTTTGATTTCTCTCTCTGTCAAATAAACAAAATCTTTTTTAAAAAAAGATATACAGGAAAAAAAAAGAGTACCTCTATCACCTCATTAGCCACAGTAAGAATTTTGTTTTCATTTGTGAGATTATTTGGTTAATTACTACTTCCCCCATTAGACTATAAAATCTTAGAAAGCAAAGACTATGCTTTTTGGGGGGTTTTTTTGTTTGTTTTTTTGTTTTTTAAGATTGATTGATTTATTTATTTATTTATTTATTTATTTATTTATTTATTTATTTAAGAAAGAGACAGAGTAAGTGCCCAGGGGCGGGGGCAGAGGGAGCGGGAGAGACAGTCCCAAGCAGATGTCATGTTCAGTGTAAAGCAGGGCACAGGGCTCCATCACACGACCCTAAGATCATGATCAGAGCTGAAACCAAGAGTCCAACGCTTAACTGACTGTGCCACAGAGGCTAGGTTTTTGTTCATTACTGTAATCCCAATCCTAGCACAATCTCTGGCACCAAGCAGGTTCTCAGATAATACTTGCTCAATGGATTCTGGAATCCTCTTCGGTGAATGGATGCATCTCCTAAGGTTGATGCACTGTACCTTAGAAAATATTTTTAAATGATATTTAATAGTGGAAAATACTTTCCCAACTAGTATCACATGTAACCTATCACAAAATCTCTGTCAGGTGTTGTTTACCTCATTTTATAAGAGACCAAGTTTCCAAGTAACTGAATGACCTTCTGGGACCATTTGTTTCCCACTGAAGGGTTTCCAATCACAAGTCCAATCACCCTTTCACAACTGCGATGTAGCTGCTAAGGGATCAACAGTGTCCTAATATATGATTTGTTTCCCCACTGCCAACCATGAGGGTGGCCGTTTGCTCTTTTGGTTTTGCTGAAATCAAAATTTAGTAATGGAACCACCTGCTGGATAAGTAACAGATTTATTGATTTCAAGTGAAAAGATTAAATATGAAAACAGAAATGCAGCATATTCCAGGCGGAAGTGCGGCCCCAGTCATGAGGGATCATGCATCTGAAGCTTCTCTCGTCTGTTGTGTAGTTCCATCATCTGGAGCCCAGGCCCAGAGTGGTGCTCAGAGGCTATGCCTTGTTAAGGTGACATGAGATCACCTGTGCCCCATTCCTGGCACAATTTCAAAGACAGACTCGAAGTCAGCTCTGTGATTTCTGCCCTCAAAAGGGTCTTTTATTAGCTATTTATTGTTGCACAACAAATTACCCCCAAAATGTAACAGCTGAAAATAATGAGTATTTATTATCTCACAGTTTTGATGGATCAAGAATCCAAGAGCAATTTAACTTAGTAATTATAAAGTTTTTGTTTATTTATTTATTTACTTATTTAAGAGAGAGAGCGCGCATTAGCAGGCAGTTGGAGCAGAGGGAGAGGGAGAAGCAGACTGCTGCTGAGCAGGGAGGCCAGCACAGGGCTTAATCTCAGGGCCCTGAGATCATGACCTGAGCTGAAATCAAGAGTCAGGTGCTTAAGCAACTGACGGATCCACGTGCCCTTTAACTTAGTAATTATAGTTCAGAGTCCCTTGTGAGGTTTCTGTGAGCCACAGCCACATTATCCAAGGCTAGAGAATCTCATGGCTGTTGGTAGAACTCAATTCCTCACTGACCATTCACTAGAGACTTCAGTCCCTTGCCACATGGGTCTCTCCACTGGCTTAACACTTGTCCTCAAAACATGGCCACTGGCTTTCTTGAGAGTAAGTGACCCAAGAGAGATGGAAGAAGAACTCAAGATGGAAGCCACAGTCTTAAAACTGAATCTCAGAAGTGATAAGACATAATTTCTACTGTGTTCTACTGGTTACACCAAATAAACTTCCTACAGTATTGGGAGGGGACTACCCAAAGGTGTGAACGAATACTAGGAAGCTAGTTTTTGGTGGCCATCTTGGAGGCTGGTTACAATCAGCCCCTTCTTATCTTGAGCAGATAGTAAAGTTGTTTCTCTGAACTCACTTTATCAAGATGAGAAGGGATGGTAAAATTAGCTAACGAGAAACCCCTGGCATCCAGTGAAGTCTAAAGTTAGCTACCATATCACTGAAAACTTTGTCACCATCTCTGTGATTTGATGATATATGTAATGCACAAAACGAGAGATGTTTCAGTGACTAATTATGGTTCTATATCCAAAGATACAATAGGAAATTGCTTCATTAATTTCTCTGCTTACAAAAGTGGGCTTGCATTGTCGGAGAAATGGATGGACATGCAAAGGGAAAAAGGCATAGCTGTATATGTACACGTGTGAGTACTGTCATGCTAACTGACTGAAATATATCTCATGTGATACTTGACTGAGAAAGGACATCTGAACTAAGGTTTTCTCTCCCCAAAGACACTGATATAAAATAAAATTGCTGTGCTGTTTTATAGTACCTATATTAACATCCAACTCAGTGGAGCACAGCTTGAAATGTCCACGTAAGTTATAAAACCAGATACCAATTTAGACATTTTAGACACCTTCTAGACTGCTCTTCATGCTTTTCCCTCTGCTAAAAGCTCCATTCCCGCACTCAACTTGAGGATGCTCTTTTTCTCTGTTGAAATACTTTTCATATCACCTTGTCTATGGTTTTCCAGATTTTCCTAAAATCCAAACCAATCATCAGTGCTTCTCAGCACTTATTTACACATCCATTAGAGTACTTCTGCAACTAAATGTAACACAGACTCCACGAAATGGAGCATTTGTTTGGGAAAAGCAGGCAGTGTACTTTATTCCTATGCATGGCACTGAGCAGACCTTTGGAATACAGCAAGTTCCTGAAGGACAAAAAACAAAAAACAAAAAAACAAAAACGTCAATTCTGAGAATCTGTTGATTAACCAGGTCCCTTGCCATGAAGAGAGTGCAGGGTGGCACAGATACCCAATTACATTGATCTGTTAGAGAAAAATATTCCATAGATTCTGCACATAAAGTAACCACACATGCAGTGACTTCACAGTAATCAGTCAAGTGACCCCAATCATACTCGTTTCACATTGGTCAATATCAGAAAATTACTTTCTAACAGAAAAAAAAAGAAGAAAAAACTATCAGGTGCAGTGATCATCATACCTAAAAGAGGAAAACTAAGGATTTACCCTCGATGTTTCATAGACTCAAGAACTGCCAACTCACTGGAAAACCTTTAAATAATGGGAGAATGGAAAGTGGTTGCCTATAGTGAAAGGTAATAAACCAGAGCTGCGTTTCCAATCTTTTGTTAGGAGGGAAGAACTATCTGGAACGAAATGTTTTCCTAGATTCGAAATATGATAAAAGGCAAGAGATTTCATCCATATCACTTAGGTATAAACATAGTATTTTTCTACGCCCTATAATTTCTTCTCTGGCTGGCTACCAGGACCAGCAGCAGAAATCCTGAACCTCTATGAATAGAAAAAACACCACCATAGGAAAGTAGGCTTTTAACACTTTAGATCGAAAACCCTGGCAGTGTTTACCTACTTGAGTTATCTAGAGGATTGTTATTTACAGTTCCTGCTGTTTTGCAAAAGAAGAAGGAAAAATGAGCTCTCCCCATCCCAGGGCATTGGAAACAATGGAGCTGTATTTTCTTAATAGTCAGGGACTTGGCAGCAGGAATGGGGACCCTCTTAAGTTGCCATATGGATCCCCAAGCAGCCATAGGTTTCCAAATGTTTGTGCTGTGGGTTTTAGCCTAAATCAGAAGAGTCTCAGCATGAGTGGTATTTGCACGATACAGAAAGGGAACAAAAAAAAAGCTGAGAAACAAAACAGGGAATTAGGGATTAAACTAATAAATTGGGTCCAAGATCAAGCCAGTATCAGGCACTGAACCATATGTTCAGCAAAAGAGCCAGAGTCCTTGTACCTACTTGAAAAGGAATAGAACAGATGAGAAGAATAGACACGAAACAAATACTCCGGAAATTATTCCCTTAAAAAAAAAAAAACCTCATAAAGGAGCTACAAACCAGCCAGGTTTTAAGATGAACAAAACTGATGTCCCGGGGCGCCTGGGTGGCTCAGTTGGTTGGGCGACTGCCTTCGGATCAGGTCATGATCCCAGAGACCTGGGATCGAGCCTCACATCGGGCTTACTGCTCGGCGGAAAGCCTGCTTCTCCCTCTCTCAGTCCCTCTGCTTGTGTTTCCTCTCTAGCTGTGTTTCTCTCTGTCAAATAAATAAAATCTTAAAAAAAAAACCTTATGTCCCGAGATGGAAAACTGGACTCAAAATCAAGAAATATCAGACTGTCGGGCATCTGGGTGGCTCAGAGCATTAAGCCTCTGCCTTTGGCTCAGGTCATGACCTCAGGATCCTGGGATCAAGTCCCACATCTGCTTCCCCCTCTTTCTCTGCCTGCCTCTTTGCCTATCTGTGATCTCTCTCTGTCAAATAAATAAAGAAAATCTTTTTAAAAAATATAAGACTGTCGTGACTTTGAAAACATTTCTTGCATAGAATTTCTAAGTCCTTAAACTTTGAAAAAGAGCTAATCCTGAACTAGTATGGCCTCTATAGGAACAAAAATTCTTAAAAGAATCTAAATCCGAAAGTTGTTAGTTGACATTAGTTACAACCAACTTCAAAAGTGTAATAGAAGATGTAACTGGAGAGTGTTCCTGAACTGTAATAAAGGGGACCAAAAATGTCACCCCAAAATACGTCACATTGGTGTAAGGATTATTTTGAGCTGAAGGAAACCCAGGAATAACAGATGTAAGAAAAGTTCTCAGAACAGGGCATTGGGGTGCCTGGGTCGCTCAGTTGGTTGAATCCAACTCTTGATTTCGGCTCAGGTCATGATCTCCGGGTCTTGAGATCAAGCCCTACAAGCTCTGTGCCTGGCTTAGACCTTGATTAAGATGCTCTCTCTCCCTCTCAGTCTGCCCCCCAATAGATAGATGATAGATAGATAGATAGATAGATAGATAGATAGATAGATAGATAGATACTCATTAAAAAACAATAAGTTCTTGATTTCCCTTTTGTAAAGGAAATTTCGTTTGTAATGTGTAATCTCTCCTCCCCACTCTGAAGACAATTCTTACCACTTGAG
The DNA here is from genome assembly GCA_004023965.1 of Spilogale gracilis. Taxonomy (NCBI): domain Eukaryota; kingdom Metazoa; phylum Chordata; class Mammalia; order Carnivora; family Mephitidae; genus Spilogale; species Spilogale gracilis. Next base: position 5,569 of record PITA01026870.1, read on the forward strand.
AGGATGCGAATCACCTTAACAAACCTTACTTAACCACCTATATTTACCAGTATTTCCTAATCAACTTCCTCTCCCTCCCCAAAAGCCCAAACCCCTTTCACTACACTGTTAAAATGTTATATAACCCCTGGGTCTACCCCCTTCTTGGGCTTCCATTCCCCTTCTGTGAAGCTCCAGGTACCTAGGTACAAATAACTCTTTGTTCTCCTGTTAATTGATATTTTGTTCCTTTCCATTTGCCAGGCCCCATTAACAGGATTGAAGAAAATAGAGAAAAAAGTTTCTTCCTGCTCTACTTTCATGAGAAACATGAAAAGGATGCAATTAATGTAAGCTGAAATGAAAGTTTACCAGCGTTATCTCACTGAAAGGAGTTTCCACTGCCACAGTCGACCACCTCACAAGACACAGTAAATCCCCAAGAACCTAACACCACAGTTCAAAGAGCATGGAACAATCACAAAAAATATGACCATGGGGACCCATTGAAAAACCCCAATTATAAAATTCGGGCCTCCTCAATACTGTCAGGTTCCTGACATGTTTCTCTGGCCTACACCCCACCTCCCATTCCTTTTTTCTTTTCTTTTTTTTTTTTTTTTGAATATAGTTGACACACAGCATTATGTTAGTTTCAGGTGTACAACATAACAGTGTGCAATCTATACCTTCTGCTGTGCTCACCACAAATGTAGCTACCATCTGCCACCATACAATGCTGTTACAAGACATTGACTATACTTCCTGAGCTGTGCCTTTCATCCTCGTGACTGATTCGTTCCCTAACTTGAAGCCTGGACCTCCCACTCCCCTTCACCCATTTTGCCCATCCCCACTCTGGCCACCAACAGTTTGTTTTCTGTATCTATGGGTCTGATTCTGCTTTTCATTTGTTTATTCATTTGTTTTTTTCAAGTGCCACATGAGTGAAATCCTATGGCATTTGTTTTCCTCCATCTGACTTATTTCACTTAGCATAATCTCCACTAGGTCCATCCATGTTGTCTCAATGGCATGATCCCCACTTCCTCATCTCTGAACCACCAGTACCACTTCCTCCTCATTTTTTCTAATTTATTGAAATTCAATTAATTAACATATAGCATATTATTAGTTTCAGAGGTAGAGCTCAGTGATTCATTAGTCTTAGGAGAACACCCAGTGCTCATTACATTATGTGCCCTGCTTAAGACCCGTCAACCAGTTCCCCCATCATCCCATGCCCCTTCCCTCCAGCTCCACCTTTGCTGTTATACCATCCACTTCATCTGTTCATCCGCAGCCACACTCACCTTTTGCAGGACTCTCTACCATTCCCTTATCCTGTGCCACCTTGAATAGAATTCCAAGGCATCCTTATATTTTTGTCCAATGCCCCTTAACTAAAAATCATAGCCCCCAAGGAAAGAACTCCCTGATAAGCCACCTCATCTCTCACAGCAAAGAGCTAACAACAAAGCACTTACTCCTTTCTTTTTTCTTCCACTCTTGCTTGATAACTTTTTTCTGTGGAAACACATCTTGTTTCATATTAGCTTTCTCCTCTTGGTATCTGTAGTTTATGGGTCTCTTGGTCTCTCGTGCTGATGAGTTTATCCCTAAAATCAGCTAAGAAGATTTTCTAAATGGATATTTAACACCTTAACTTCACTGTCCTGAGCCCTACACTTCAATAGCTCTCAGAAGTTGGTTCATCTAGAACTCAATTTTTTTCAAATCTTGGTTCTCATCCCTACCCTTGGCATATGGGACTTCAACTCTTCCTCAAGTGGAATTAAATGGAATCACTTCTTTCTTTCCTTCTCTCTCAGAGGATGAAGTATTCCATAGCTGGCTTTCATAGGTTTCTCATTTACATGGACTCAACTCCACACCTTTGATATCCTTGTCATAGATACCTTTGTCCTCACTTGCACCCTTACGCTTGCCTTTGCTTGATCTTTAAGCTCTTTCTACCTTTATACTCACGTACACTTAAAATGTCTCTAAAAATGTTTCCTGAGATTTGCTAGCCCACTAAGTTTCTGATCCTTCTCTCTTCTTTTATTGCCAAATTTTCCTTTCAAAAAACTGAATTCCTCCGCTTCCGTAATGCCTTATTCTTTAATCTCTCACAATCTAAGTATTACTTCTATCTTCTCTAAAACTACTAAATTGTCAAAAGTGTCCTCCTAGACACGAAATTCAGTGATCCTTTCTGACTCTTCCTTCTCTTTGGATTCTGCAAAATTTGATTTACTGGGTTATGTTCTCCTTGAATCTTTCTGTTAAATTGTGCATCTCCAGTTATCTTCCTATTTTAGTGACCTTTTCTTTTTCTCACTTTCTGCTTTACATTCCATTTTTTTGTATAGCCTTTCTAACGATCTCGTTCCCTTGGTGTTCCAAGCTGTCAAAAATCTTATGCATGTTGATGACAGTGAAATCTACAATGCTAACTACTACGTGTTTCTAAATCCTAAAATGCAATTTACAGACTACTGTCATATAATGACTCCTGAATATTTCTCCACTTTCTAGCCATAAAGGGCTGGCTGTTCACAGACTAAGTTTCCCAGTGAAAGAAAAGTATAAAAGCAATTGCAATACAAATATAATTGTTTGAAGGCATTAAAGAGGTCAGAAGTTAAGGGACAAGGATCCCAGAGAGAAGGAAATACACTGAGATGCACCTGACATCATGCATGCCATCCTCCCTTGAGGCAATCTGAAAACACATGAAGCATGATTCTGGGGAACCAATAAGAAAGCAAGTACTAATGGGGTGAAATCCAGGTCAAGGCCCATCATGGAAAAGGGGCCCCAGTAAACAATGCAGATTTTTAGTTGATGCTACAGAATGAGTACACCCTAAAAACAAAAGCAGCATGAAAACAGCATTTTCAGTTTGAACAAGGTGATTCCCCAAGCTCCATCTTATACTGAAAGAGAATTACATCTTTTCTGAAGGAAAATAATATCCTGAGCCTCTATAAGTTGTTATAAATGATATCTCACATTCACTCAAAAATTAAAAGCATGGCAGGAATCAGAACCAAATGACTAAAAATCAAGAGAAATACAGAAATAAGGAAACGGAACCTATATATGATTCAGAAGTTATCAGACATGGACTTTAAAACTTTATAAACAGGACTAAGTCATTCAAGAAAATAGACGTTAAAAAAATAGAAATTTCTCCCCAGAGAACTGGAATCTATTTTTTAAAAAAGTGAGATAGCAATTCCAGAATGAAAAGTATAATAACATGAAATTTAACATTGAATATAATCAACAGCACATTAGCACAACGAAAGTATGGAGTAGTAAATAGTTGGTGGGAAATACACACAATGAAACACAGAAAATACACACAATGAGAAAAGAATGTAAGAGATGTATGAGACATGGGAAAAGGTCTATTCTATGTATGATTTCTATTTCTTGGAAGACTGGAAAGAAAGATGGGGTAGAAGTCTCTGAAAAGATGGAAGTCTGTAATAGTCTCAAAAAAATTATCAAGAAGCTTCATGAATCCCAACTATGTAATTACAAAGAAAATTACATATAGGCATAAAATCACTAAAATTATGAGCAAAAAAAAAAGAAAAAAGAAGCATACACAATGACATATCACATCCTAAAGAACAGTAGGACTATATGACCAATATTCAAATTTTCAACAAATATGATACACAGAAAATACTTGAATGATCTACTTGAAATGCTAAAATAAAAAAAAATTACCAACTTAGAATTGAGGGAAAAATACCTTTCAAAAATAAAGAGCAAATTGATACATTTTAAGCAAACAGAACCTGACTGGATTCATTAGAGAAATACTATCAGAAGAATGAAGAAAAAGGAAGGAAAACTCTCTGAAATGGCATCATAGTAATGCAAGGATGCATAAAGAACCATTAGAAAGGATAAATACTTAGATAAATTCAGTTTGAAACAATATTACTATTAATCTATGAAGCTTTTAATATAGAGAGGATTAAAATACATAAAAAACAATAAGCCAAAGGCAAAAAATGGGGGTAGATGGACTTAAAATGTTTTAAGATTCCTGCATTGCTTATAAAATGATAAAAGATCAAGCTTAGCTTAGTACCAAGTAAGTCAAGAGCACATTCATAATCTCTAAGGTAAAAATTAAGAGTAACTACGATGAAGAACTAACAGCACAAAAGGAATATTGAAGCTATTTATTAATCAAAAAAAGAAAAAAATGTTAAGATCAAGGAACAAAAGGGGAGAGATGGAAAATAGGAAATAGTATATTTTATTTTTTTGGAAATAGTATATTTAAACATAAATATATTACTACATAAATTAAGTAAAATTAGGCTAAATACTTTAAATAAAAGACTAAGATAGACTAAATGTTAAAAGCACATATACCAACAAAAACTCTGCTGCTTACAAGAAACATGACTAAAACATGATATTATTTTAAACATATTTTTTAAAAAGGATGACAAAATTTATCTTGCAATATTACTAAAAACAGAAGAATATTCAAATGTGGAAAGTCAGCTCAAGAGGATAAAACAATCAAAACTGGTATATACCTAAAATGTAGCCTCAAGCACACACTAATAGACCAACAAGGAATAATAAACAATACAAAAAGAATAGTTGGATATTTCAGAACATCTACTTCAGTAGAGAGAGCCAGCAAATGAAAATTAGCAAAGTTACAGGTGTTTTGAACAGTATAATTCAAAAGCTGAACTTAATTGACATATATAAGTAGAGAGTATCTACAAAAATCTACAGCAAACATCACAATGAATGGTGAAGGGGTGACAGCTTTCACCTTAAGATCATGAACAAAACAAGGATATACCTTCTTACCATTTCTATTCAAAACTGTACTGGAGATTCTAGCCAGGACAATTAGTCAAGAAAAAGAAATTAAAAAGTACCCAGATTGGAAAGGGAGATGTTAACCTATCAACTCACAGATGGCATGATCTTGTATATAGAGAACCATAAGGAAGCCACAAAAAAACCTATTAGAGGTAATAAGTAAGTTCAGCAGGGTTGGTTACAGGATACAATACTCACAAGTAAAAATTAACCATTTGTACATGTTAGCAATGAACAATTAAAAATGAAATAAAGAAAACAATTACACTCACAATAGCATTAAAAAGAATAAAATATTTGGAAACAAATTAACAAAAGAAGCACAAGTCTTGTACACTGAACACTATAAAATGTCAGCTGAAAAAAATTAAGACCTCAAAAAGTGGAAAATAACCCCATGTTCATGGATTAGAAGACATAATTATTAACGTGACAACACTTAATTGTTAAGATTCAGTAACTGCATTATCAAAATCTCAGTGACCTTTTTTTGCAGTAAATGACAAGTTGATCTTAAAGGTGTATGGAAATACAAGGGATTCTAAACAATCAAAAGAATCTTGAAAAGAAGAGCAAAGTTGGAGGACACCAGTTTCCTGATTTTAAAGTTTACTACAAAGTTACAGTGTCAACACAGGATAGTACATCAAAAAGAAAGACATATAGTTTGGGATGCCTGGGTGATTCAGTTGGTTAAGTGTCTGCCTTCAGTTAAGGTCATGATTCCAGGGTCCTGGGATTGAGTCCTGCATCAGGCTCAGTGCTCCTCAGGGAACCTGCCTCTCCCTCTGCCTTTGCCCCTGCCCCTGCTTGTACTCTGTCCCTCTGACAATTTTTTTTTAAATTAAGATATGTTGATCAACAGAATAAAACAAAATACTCATAAATAAACTCCCACAATTATGGACAATTGATGTTTGACTATGGTATCAAGACAATTCGGTGGGGAAAAGATAGTCTTTTCTATTAATGCTGCTGGGACATGATATCCACATGCAAAAGAATGAATTTGGATTCTTTACACCATAAAGAAAAATAATCTAGAAATATGTAAAGGTTTCATTATAGGAATTCATACTGTAATACTCTTCGAAGAAACTCAAAGCATGGGGCGCCTGGGTGGCTCAGTGGGTTAAAGCCTCTGCCTTCGGCTCAGGTCATGATCTCAGAATCCTGAGCTCAAGCCCAGTGTTGGGAATCTCCACTCAGTGGGGAGCCTGTTTCCCTCTCTCTGCCTGCCTGTCTCTGTGCCCACCTGTGATCTATCTCTCCGTCAAATAAATGAATAAAATCTTTAAAAAAAAAAAAAAGAAAGAAAAGAAACTAAAAGCGTAAATTTCCATGACTCCAGATTGGGCAGTGGTTTCTCACACATCTTAACAAAAGCACAAGCAACAACAATGAAAATAGATAAATTGTATTTCATTAAAATAATGTTGGTGTTCTAAGTAATTCTAACAGGAAACTGAAAATGAGAGAGAATGAGGGGAAATATTTTTCAATCATATATCTGGTAAAAACTTGTATCCAGAATATATAAAGAATGCTTACAACTAAAAGGTAAGAAGATAAAGAATCCAATTTAAAAATTGGCAAAAGATTAGAATGGAGAGTTCTCCAAAGAAGATAGACAGATAGCCAGAAAGGACATAAAAAGACATTGGACATTCTTAGTTACTATAGAAATGCAAATCAAAACAATAGTACAATACCATTTCACACACACTAGGATGGCTTTAATCAAAATGGTAGACAATAATATGTATTGAGGATGTGGAGAAAATGAACCCTCGTACATTGCTACTCAGTGTACTATATAGTAGAGCTGCCTTGGGGATTGATGACATATGTTCATACAAAAACCTGTATGTGAATATTCAGAGCAGCATGATGCATATAGCCAGAAAGTATCCATTAGTTAATGAAAAGATAAACAAAATGTGGTATATCTATACATTATTGTCCAACCATAAAGCAAAATGAAGTACTGAATGTGCTGAGGCATAAATGAACCCTGACAACATTATTTTAAGTCAAAGAAGTCAGACAAAAGCTGCATGTTATATAGAATGTACAGAATAGGTAAATCCATAGAGAGAGAAAGTAAACCCCACTCTTCCAGGAGCTGGGGAGAAGGAGGAATAAGGGTGAGTTCAGGACATTTTGTGTGTGTGGTGATGAAAATATTCTGAAATTAGTAGTGACAGGTACACAACTTTGGGAATATACTAGAAATCACTGAGTTTTATCATTTAAATGGGTTGATTGATGGTACACTAATTATATGTAATCTTATGAAAAAGCATAGCCCACTTTCTTGCAAAGGTGGTGAACTGATAATCTATAAAACTTGTAATAGCCAAGCTGGCTCGTCCAGTAAATTATCTCCAATATTTGAGGAAAAAGTTATAGTAATTTTAAGAGAAGAGAAAAATCCTCTTCTAGAAAGTAAAGAAAAGGAGACACCTCCACAAAGTTTTGTGAGGATGGGTTAACTTTGATACAAAATTTGTAGGTACATTATTTAAAAGCTTAATTATAGGTAAAACTCTATTATGAATAGAGAAGTTTTTAGAAACCTCTAAAGGAACATTTTCAAATCATAGTCATTCAACATACAAAAGAATAAAATGGCACAATTTTAGGAATGTACAATTCCTTTAACATTCAAAAACCAATCAGTGCAACTCACTGAATTAACAGGAAATAAAGTACAAAATCTACAGGACTATCTCAAGGGATGATTAAAAATTATTTGATAAAACTGAATATCCACAGAAACTGATAAGAACTTTCTCAATCTGTTACAGGGTTATCACACAAAACCAGCCAAACAAAAAAACAGTGCTTATCAAATGTCATAATTAATGATGATTTCTTGAATGCTTTCCCCCTGACATAGGAAATGAGGCACAGTTACCCACAAAGACTAATTCTAGCATGGATTAGAGATTCTCCCTAGTGAAATAAGGAAAATTAAAGAAAAAAAGAAACATAGCAGACTTATATAAAAAGAAACAAAAAGCAACTAACTGGAACTTACATAAAAACTGAAAAACACATACAACACATGCATCACACCTATAACACACATTACACACATATACCACACAATCACCATAAACATGCTGCATGCACACACTACACATATGCAAAACACACACACTATCTCCCCCACACAAACACACATACAGAAAAGAAACAAAACTGTCCTTATGCACAGACAACATGACTGTGCCATAGTAGGTGCAATAGGGAAGGAATGGCTTGAATTATATGTATATGGTCAACAACTCCAGTCCCCTACCTCCCAGGAAAGATTAGAATTAATTTTGTATATATGCTACATCGAACTGTGAAAACAGAAGAAATTAGAAAAAAAACAAATGAGAATATTTTCATTGCCTGTTGAGTAGGAAATTCTTTTTTTCAAGATTTATTTCTTCATTTGAGAGACAAAGAGAAGGGGGAGGGGCAGAGAGACAGAATCTTCAAGCAGACTCCCTGCCGAGTGGGGAGCCCAGCGCAGAGCTGGTTCCCTTGACCTGTGAGATAACAACCTGCGCTGAAATCAACAGTGGGACACTCAACCAAATGGGCCACCCAGTCACCCCCAGTAAGAAAATATTTTTTAACAGGATACCAAACAGTAAAAACCATATACAGGGCTACTAAATTGGATTTTATTACAAGTAAAAGTTTCTGTTCATCAGAAGACAACACATTAAGAGATGGAAAAATCAAGGGGCGCCTGGGTGGCTCAGTCATTAAGCGGTTGCCTTCAGCTCAGATCATGATCCCAGGGTCCCCGGATCGAGCCCTGCATCGGGCTCCCTGCTCAGCGGGAAGCTTGTTTCTCCCTCTCCCACTCCCCGTGCTTGTGTTCCCTCTCTCGCTATGTCTCTCTCTGGCAAATAAATAAATAAAATCTTTAAAAAAGAAAAAGAACGTGGATGAATCTTACAAGCTTAACCTGTAAGCAACAGATGCCATCACAAAATAATGTAGAGCATATTATTCCATGCATGTTGATGGAGCTTGTTTATACCAGCTTGTGAGAACTGATCTGAACTGAACCTCTTCTCAACTCTACCTTATCTCCTTGGTAGTTTATAATCACCTGTGGTGGGAGTAGTTACACCACAGAAAATGTCAAAGGTGATAAATCACAGCTCCTTCCTCATTGCCCTCCTTGCCCCTGAGAACCGGTTGTTAAATACTGACCAGCATATCAATGTATTACCCCCCAAAAAGTATAACTGTTCTATACTGAGATAATTCAAAATAATAACTGAAAGCATCGTGGACGTTTCTGGCTAACATTTTATTTTGTGTGTTGATCCACGCCTTAGGTACACAAGTGTATTCATTTCATGGAAAGTTCTGAAGTACTTAAAATCAGTTCATTTCACGTATGTATATTATTAAAACGTTTTTCTTGAAGGAAACATATTAACGTTTCCCAATGCAAAACTCCTATCTTGTATTTCTTTTTTTTTCTATTTAAGTTTTTTTATTTTACTCAAAAAATTAAAAACTATCTTTATATGTATCAAAATTACACAATTACACACATTTACATAGTCTAGATAATGTCAGAAAGGGTTTCATTTTTTTAATTTAATTTAATTTTTGTCAGTGTTACAAGATTCATTGTTTATGCCCCACACCCAGTGCTCCATGCAGTACGTGCCCTCAGTACCCACCACCAGGCTCTCCTATCTCCCCTCCCCCTTCTTGTATTTATTTTAATGCCTTCACTAGCTTTTTAGTATTTCTAGGATGAAAACTTCAAGATCTTTTCATGTCTCATCCTTCCTTTCTTCAGTAACCCCACTCCTAAGGATCACTGGCTAAATGAATTTCTTTTGGTCTCTCTCCTGACTCCCTTTTTCAATTCCAAAACACTGGTACAAGCCTACATAACTTTGTGCATAAGTCATTACAATATTGCCAGATCAATCTATCTTCTCAGAAATATTTCGGTCAATATAAAATGATGAAAAGGTAAATGATCAGCTGATTTGCACAGTATTCAAGACTGATTTCCCAATATTCCCTATTACCTACCCAACTTTCCAGCTAAACTAAAAACTTTGCATGCTCTGAATATAATGCTTTGTTTTTCCACGTGTTGAAAAATATTTTTCACCCCATGCATCTATAAAAATTTGGCTAACCTTTTTTTTCTAAAGATTTTATTTATTTATTTGTTTGTTTGTTTGTTTGTTTGTTTGTTTATCTGGCAGAGAGAAACACAGCTCGAGAGCGAACAAAGCAGGGGGAGTGAGAGAGAGAGAAGCAGGCTTCCAGGCTAGTAGGGAACCCGATGTGGGGCTGGATCCCAGGCCTCCAGGATTGTGACCCAGCCAAAGGCAGATGGCTAACAACTGAGCCACCCAGGTGCCCCACCTAACCTTTAACCAACTAATTTCTTCATCCCACCCAGGCCATGGTCAGAACACCTAGTAAGTACTCAATAAATATTAAGTTGACCAGCTTAACTCTACTCTTTCTCTCCCCTTGGAAAAACATCATGCATGGATCTGGAAAGCTCCCCTGAGTTTAAGGACTAAAGTTATATTTGACAGCTCTGAAAAGGCAGGTGATGGAGGACAAGCTAGTGTCATTAGAGAAAGTGAAGCAGTCATTGTATTTCATAGTATACAGGGGAACTCACAGAATTCACAGTCACGTGGCATAAAGAATTTCCATCTGTATAAAGACTGTTAAAAGAAGCTAGCAAACTTATGATGTGAGAAAAAATCCAGGAGAGACTTAAGTGATACTTATACTCTTCACTCCCAAATACGTGAATCTCAAAGAAACATAACTCTTAAAAAATGAGGAAACCATTTCCAGAGAATATTTACCGGAGAATATCTAAAAGTAAACATCAGACACAAGAGCTTGAAAAAAGTTCTGACCCACTCACACAACTCAATGGCACAAGATAACAGTATTTAACTTGGAATACTGTTCAAAGACACTTTTGATTTTGTTTAGCACAAATCATCACTCATCTCCAAGGAGAGAGGCACAGATGTCCAGCCATTAGCATAACAGAAGAATTGTTTCAAGATTCACACAACATTGGTGATTCTTTGAATTCTATTCAGCCTAACATATTTCAAGTTGGAGTAGGGCCAGAGGATTCTCCACGAGCATTACATTTTTATTTGCTTATGTTTTACTTTCTAGAATAAAGATTTTTAAACCCACCAGAGGGTCGAAAGATTAATACAATACTTATGTATATCCTTAACCCAGATTCACCAAATATTAATATTTGCCACCTTCTGACATTAACATTCCACTTGGCTATAAGAGGAAAACAATAATGAAATATACATTTACAATTTGTAAATACTTTCCCTTATGCAGCCAATAACATGACAGTGTCAACAACTTTAAGATTTTCTGAAGACATATGATCATCAGTGATCCATGGAAGGACATGGCTTTGAGCCTATACAATTTTGCAACTACTCTGTATACTGTCAAAATACAATGTAGGACATGTGTGAATATCCTCCTCCAGCTCCATCCAGACTCATACACAATTAATGATACAGCACAGCAGGATACAAACAAAATAGAAAACAACAAAAAAATACACCCCAATTGTTTATTTATACCCCAGATTGTCCCACAAAGGAATTAAGGTCGCTTTCAAAAAGACATGTTGTATAAAAGAATACAAATGAATGCTTGTGGGGATTGATATGATGGGAAAAACATCAGAGGTAACATTGGATTTGCAGAACACATAGTCCTATATAGTTACAACACTTTAGTTTTGCTTTCTGGTGGCAAAATACAAAGTAAACATGATAATGAACATGACTCACAGAGTCCATAAGATAGATAAGGCTAAGTTTTTCCTAGGCAACTTGCTGATTTGTGTGATCTATAACTCCAAAAGCAGCTTCTTCCAGGGGACCCATGGGTGAAGTCACTGACCATGCTCTATAGTCACATGTGGCTGTGAGTTTCAGTTGGTTTCTGCCAATTCACTCAGACTCGGGCAATGGCTTAGTATCCAAATATCATTCAGTAAAAGCAATTCCTGTACAGAATGGTTCTTAGGCACTAAATAAAGGAACCCAAATCTCCAGTTGTGATCCCTTTACAGCCTAACTCTGAGGTAACATTTACAAAATCCAGAGCAGACACACTGACCAATGTACATGGATGGCTTGGGTTAGAGAGAGAAGGCAGGGGGAGATGACAAATTCATGAATGAGGTGCAAAGATTTTCTTGGCAAAAACATTGACTTGATGTCAAGTTTTATGTGGAAACATTCTCATTCTCCAGAGGGAGAAAGCAAGAAATGCTACCTTACCCAATCAGGTAACATATAATCTCCACTCTATTCGTAACAGTACATTGAGTAGAATAGTTGGTAGGAATTTAGGAAAACACACCTTGCCATTACAATTGTTGCATCTATATTTATACACAACAGGTCAAGCTCAAGTTGCAAATTTTCTAAAGAAAAAAATTGGACAATCTTTATTCAATCTTTTTATCTTTGTTATTGAATATGATGGCATAAAGAGACCTGGTCGAGAGGTCCTTGACAACCAAATGTAGAAAGCCAAAGAAATACTAAAGCACAGGGCTTCATTCCTTCCTGAAAATACCTCACACTGAATTAGAAGGTTGCGTCTAAAACATCTGACATTCTCTGAAAATCTGATATGCCAGAGTGCAAAAGGTCTCTCTTAAAACACACCACTGTGTCCAATACCATCAGCATTCATTCATTTCGTAAATATTTGTGGAATGCCTACTGTGTGCTAGGAACTATTCTAGGTACTGGAGATCAGCAATGAACAAAACAATCAAAACTCCTGCCTTATATTCAGGTTAGGAAGAAAGACAAACAAGCAAATATATGTCTGATGATAAATGCTATAAAGAAAACCACAAGAAGGGCACCTGAGTGGCTCAGTGAGTTAAGCGTTTGTCTTTGGTGCAGGCCATGATCTCAGGGTCCTGGATCGGGATCCACATAAAGCTTCCTGCTCAGTGGGAAATCCACTTCTCCCTCTCCCTCTGCCCCCATCCCCTTCTCATGCTTTCTCTTTCTCAAATAAGTAAAATCTTTAAAAAAAGAAAGAAAGGAGAGGAGTCAAGATGGCGGAAGGCCAGGTGACCACATTTCAGGGAGTTCCCTGAAGAAAGATCAATTCCAGCAAAAAAAAAAAACACTACAAGACCACCGTGAACACCCATGAAATCAGCCTGAAATGTGATATTTCACACTTCTGGACCGCCACAAGAGACAAGGAACATCGGCAAAAAGGTAGAAACAAATAAGAGGGTCTGGAGGCTTGCGCCCAGAGACAGGGGAGTGGGGGAGGAAGCCCGCAGAGCTGAACCATTGAAAACAAATACCCCAAAACGAAAGTACTCTGTGAGTGAGGAATAACAGCAGATTACGGCCTGAATCGGGGCTAGACAAAAACAGGAACACAGCGGAGCCCGGGGTAAGGCAAGGAGACTTTTTAAAATCTTTTTTTCTTTTCCCAGCGCCCCCGCGCGCTGCGCCACCCCGGGCCCCCGCGCGCCTTGCCAAACGGCCGGGCCCCGCGCGCCACCGCCACCGGAGCCGCCGCAGCTGCCGTGAAAGCAGTGGGAGTGGATTCTATTTTTACGCTGCTGCCCTTCTCTCCCATTTCTCTCCACACCGTGGGCCGCGCGCAGACCCCCCCCCCCAGGGAAGGGGTTTTTACAGACTTGCGTGGGACCGGAGAGGCCGCGGGTCCCAGGGCGCAAAGTCGCGCGATCCAAAAGGAGTTGTGGCTTTGAGGTGCGGGAGTGAAACGACAAGCAGGGGCGGGGGCAGAAATCAATACAACGTCTGCACCAGCCCGGCTGTGACAGACTGCCAACCGGGAGGCTGGAAAGAGCCCCTCTCTGTGTAGAGGCTCTCTCTGGGAGGGAGGTCTGGGCGCAGACATCTTGCTCCGACCTGACTTCCTCAACAGCTGAAAAAAGACGTAAAAGAAAAACACTCCGCTACCAGAGAATTGTAACCTGACAACCTGGTTACCAAGGACACCAGCCTCTAGCAAGGGGGCCGGGAGACTCAGCCTAGGTAGGAGGACTGCAAGGGAACGGCACACCCTGCCCCCCAGAAAGCAAGCCGGAAGCTCAGGAGGACAACATTCCAATGCAAAACCCCAAATCGGGGGAACTGCAATTTATTAAACTCCTGGCACTGACTACAAGTACCAAAAGCCCTACAACTCATTGATACAGTTTTCCACCTCATTTACTTTTTTAAACTTTTTTCTATTTTTACTTTTAAAGCTTCCACTTTAAGCTTAAAAATACATTCTCACGGCTTTTCTTCTTTCAATTTTTAGCCCCCTTCTTATCACAACGTGATACCCAACACAACACCCCATAACATTTTTTATTTTTTTTTATTTTTTTATTCTTTTTTATTTTTATTTACTTTTATTTTTTTCTCTTTTTTACCCTGAAATTTTTTCAAACACACTCCTGTATTTTCTGCTTTTGTTGTTCCCTCTTGTTTCCCTGTTTGCTCTCTCTGTTTTTCACTTTCTTCTCCCCTCTTTCCTTTATTCTCTTTTACATGTACATGTAGATACAAGCTTCAAGTCAATCCCAAATCCCTATTCAATACTACCCCTATATACAACCAGTTCTAATCCCCTTATATCTTTTGAAAGTGGGCTCCTCCAACAATAACAAGACAAACTCGGGAGCGTCTGAAACGCATTCCTTGCCCACAAGGAGTGTCTGCCCTCACCTTCCCTCTCTAGTTTGTCAGTGTGTCTGTGTAATTGTCTTTGCTTCTATATTATATAAGTACTGGTCTCGGGGGTCATATAGGTTGGGCTTCGCTTTTTGATCTCTTCATTTACCCTTGATAACCCTTTTCTTTACCCTGCAACAGCTTTATACCATATAAATCCTATCACTGGGCCCCGCTCTGGCAGGGGTGTCTTTTCTTGCTTCCTCTCTTCCGGTTTCTTTTTCATTCTCCTCCCTTTTTGGTGGTGAACTCTGGTTGCTCCAAAACCTTCCAACGACCAACCCACCTAGATAGTGGCTGATATACCTAGCCATACACCCCCTCAACCACTCCTCGCCACAATGACTCGGAGAAGGAACACCCAACAGAAGAAGAACCCTGAAACTGCAACCCCGGTCACAGAATTACTGGAAATGAACATAAACAATATGACAGATATGGAATTCAGGGCAGCAATAGTCCAAGCAATAGTCAATTTAGAAAAGAACATTAGTCTCAAAGTGGAAGCCATAGTAACAGAAGTGAAAGCTGAGGTTAGAAAGGCTTTAGATGACATGCAATCTAATTTAAATATGCTAACAGCCAGAGTAAGTGAAGCTGAAGATCGTATCAGTGATTTAGAAGACACATGGAATAAGAAGGAGGAGCAAGAGAAGTTTTGGAGCAAACAACTAAAATCCCAAGAAAACAGAATAAGGGAAACGAATGATGCCATGAAATGCTCCAATATCAGAATTATTGGAATCCATGAAGGAACTGAGAAAGAGAGAAGCCTAGAAAATATTGTTGAACAAAATATGGATGAAAATTTCCCAAATCTAAGGAATGAAACAAATTTTCATGTCCTAGAAGTAGAGAGGACACCCCCCAAGATCACTGAGGCCAGAAAAACTTCCAGGCACATAATAGTAAAATTCTTGAATCATAAAACCAAAGAATATGTCTTAAGAGAAGCTAGGAGAAAGCGATCCCTTACCTATAGAGGGAGGACCATCAGAATAACGTCAGACCTTTCCACAGAAACCTGGCAAGCCAGAAAGGACTGGCAAGACATATTCAAGAAGTTACATGACAAAAATATGCAACCAAGGATAATGTATCCAGCAAGGTTGACTTTCAAAATGGAAGGAGAAATAAAGAGCTTCCAAGACCCCCAAGGTCTAAAAGATTATGCAACCACCAAGCCAGCACTACAAGAAATACTAAGAGGGGTTCTTTAGAGGAGAACGAACATAAGAGTGACACAAAACAGAAATATACAGAGGTAACTTATAGAAACATGAACTCCATAGGCAACATGATGTCAATACAAACATATCTATCAATAATCACCCTCAATGTGAACGGCCTAAACCCTCCAATAAAAAGACACAAGGTTGCAGACTGGATAAAACGACAGGACCCATCCATATGCTGTCTACAAGAGACTCATCTTGAATCAAAAGACTTCCAGATTGAAAGTGAGGGGATGGAAGACCATCTTTCATGCCAATGGACCCCATAAGAAAGCCGGGGTAGTGATTCTCATATCAGACAAATTGGATTTTAGTCTAAAGACTGTAGTCAAAGACACAGAAGGACACTACATCATTCTTAAAGGGTCTATACATCAAGAAGATCTAACAATTGTAAATATTTATGCCCCTAACATGGGAGCAGCCAACTACATAAGCCAACTGTTAAACAAAATAAAGAATCATA
>PITA01026871.1:0-21941 GCA_004023965.1 Spilogale gracilis
TTTGATCATCTCATTTGTTTACCTGCTTGTAAACTTCCAAAGATTCACCACAGCCCACAAGATAAACTACAAACCCCTTATCATGGAATACCATGCTTTCCAACTGCAGCTAACCCCTCCAGTCTCATCTCTCTTCCCCACAAAGTCATCTGTCTAAAGAAACCATCTCTATAGTCTTTCCTCCTACTTTTATCTTAGTTCAGCTTATGCATACAAATACTTATTATTCTATTATCTAGTGAACATTAGACTGCTTCTAGGTGCCAAGCTTAGTGCTAAATTCTTAACTTTCATTATTTCATTTAATTCATGCTATTTCCCTGTGAAGTAAGTGGTATTACTATGACAATTTACAGCTTTGGGAGTCTGAGGGTCAAAGGAGTAACTTGTCCATGGTTATAGAGCTCTTAAGGGTTGGAGCGGGCCTCCAAAGCAGAGTGCTAGATTATATATCTTGCTATGGGTTTGCCACACATCTAGAATATGAACTCCTCAAGGGTGCTTGAAGGGTGGACAGAGTACTCAATCTCAATACCAAGCCTTCCATGTAGTGGGTGCTCAATTTGAGCAGTTAACTCTCTGAATGAATGAATGCCGGGAGGGAATGATAAAGAATGGAATCATCATATTTGTTAGCCTCTATCTCAAAATGTGATTTCATTTTCCTGATTGATAAAGATACTTTTTAAAAAAATATTTTATTTATTTATTTGACAGAGAGAGATCACAAGTAGGCAGAGAGGCAGGCAGAGAGAGAGGAGGAAGCAGGCTTCCTGCAGAGCAGAGAGCCCGATGCGGGCCTGGATCCCAGGACCCTGAGATCATGACCTGAGCCGAAAGTAGAGGCTTTAACCCACTGAGCCACCCAGGCACCCAAGATTTTTTTTTTTTTTTTGAGAGAGAGAGAGAGAGAGAGAGAGAGAGAGAGAGAGCTCACGCGCATGCATGCACGCAAGTGGGAGCCAGTGAGCAGAGGGAGAGGAAGAGAGAGAATCTTAAGTAGATTCCATGCCCAGTGTAGAGTATGATGTGTGGCTCAATCTCATGACCCTGAGATCATGACCTGAGCCAAAATCAATAGTTGGATGCTCAACCAACTGAGCCACCTGGGTGCCCCAGTAAAGCTACCTTTCAACTATCACTTGAAAGTCATCTAAAACTCATTCTATATTTTTCATAGAAATTTTTTAGATTGTTGTAGATTCACAACTTATTCTGAGAAATAATTCAGAGAAATCTCATGTTTATTGTTTCCTTAAAAAGTAATATCTTGAAAAATATAGTAGAGTTTTACAACCAAGATATCAACATTAATATTGTCAAGTGGGAGAAGGCTCCATCATCACAAAGATCATTCTTGTTGTTTATGAATAGACATACTCATTTCCATCCTTCCTTCTCTCTAATCTGTTCTCCCTTTCTGTAATTAAGCCATTTCAAGCATGCTATGTAAATGGAATCGCACAGTATGACACCTTTTGCAAGTGGCTATTTGTAGAATTCTTTACATGTTCTAAGACACTAATTTGTCAGATATGCAGCTTGCAACTATTTTCTCTGTCTGTAACTTGTCTTTTCTGTCTTTCCATAGGGCTTAAAATAGAAAAAAGTTTAAAATTTGATAAGGTCTCATTTTTCAACTTTTCCTTTTAAGGATCATGCTTTTTGCATCAAGACCAAGAGCTCTATCTAGCTCCAGATCCTGAGAATTTTCTTTTATGTTTTTTCCTAAAATCTTTGTAATTTTATATTTTACATTTGAGCCCATGATCTTTTTTGACTTAATTTTTGTATGAGGTGTAATGTTGGGTTCAAGAATCATTTTTATGCCAATGATGGCCAGTTGCCCTGGTACCACTGGATGCAAAGTCTCCACTTCCTCCATTGAACTGTTTTTACAACTTTGTAAAAAATGTGAATCTATGATTATATTGAAATAAAAGGTTAATTAAAAAATCTTATTTATAAATGATGAAAATGTTTTGGAATTAGCTAACGGTGACTGCTACACAACACGATGAATGTGCTAAATGTCAGTGAATTGTGTACTTCATAATGTTTGATTGGATGTTATGTGAATTTCACTTCAATTTTAGAAAGTAGGGGGGAAAAAAGCTTATTCTAGCTAACCTTCCAACAAACACTTTATGCAATTCAAATAAGTTTTTCAAAGGGCATATAAAAGCCTTTTCTCATATCATCATTGAACCGATTTTCTTTATGTTTGGTTACAGTTTCCAGATCCCTCATTGCTGAATATAGGTAACATCCTAATATCTAACCTCTGAGGCAAACATTTTCAGCAGTGACTCCACATGCAGGCAATTAGAGCAGCAACAGCTTTTGTGGACCTAATATTTTCTGGCAGTCAATCCTGCATGTCCTTACTCATTCTTTGACCATCTTTTATACCCTCCCTTGTCTTCATCCTTCTGAACTAATGTGCCCTAAACAGAACACTGTAATATATCATGTGGTGACCACTGCCTTTTTTCTCGGAGTGCACAGCCCTGGAATAATATATTTTATCAGTTTTCTGACAAGGAGTTCACAGGTCTCTCCTAAATAAATGCAACATAGTGAGTCAAGGGCAGGGAG
This sequence comes from Spilogale gracilis, assembly GCA_004023965.1. Classification (NCBI taxonomy): domain Eukaryota; kingdom Metazoa; phylum Chordata; class Mammalia; order Carnivora; family Mephitidae; genus Spilogale; species Spilogale gracilis. The sequence continues at coordinate 2,599 of PITA01026871.1, forward strand.
TCTAAGAACTCCAGGACTTGCTAAATTCTAGACAGTCTTGTGCTGAAACTTCCTCCCATGTATTCTCTTTAATTAGTGGTGAAGGGGCCCACAGTTACCTCTGGGAAATTCCTGATCCCAAGGAATCTTGGAGATGACATGGACATTCATAGTATCAAGACCTACCTTCAATCAATAAGTGAGATATTTGTATTACTGCATTCAGACCATGTTCAAATGACCAATCAATATCAATCTGGGAAACCCTAAACTTAGCATATTTTATAATACTTTCTGTGAAGAGAAAATTCGTCTTTTACTTTCAAGTCATCTAACTCAAGTCACCCTGGACATAGCCATTTTAAATTTACATATTAATTTCAGAAAACATGGCATGCTGGAAGCAAGGACTGACATAATGAAATGTCCTCTACTCCATGATCTGATCATATCAGAGGGCTGAAAGGGTTAGAAAGGAGAGGAGACATTTGCATTTCTGAATGAAAGTAAGCTCTTCTTTTCCTCCTGATATCCTGAACATAGATAAATGGTGAGAATAAAACATCACAACCTGCTTTTAATCCCAATCCACTGTTACTGTTTATTTATGTCAGTATTTGTCATTTCTCCCTTTAAGCCTTGATAGTACTCACATCAGGTAAAGGTTGTATTATCTCCTATTAACGTATTTACCTTCCCCCTCTTCATGTTATCATGAAATTTCTAGAATAGTTTTCCCATTCTGTGCTTTTCTAAATATTTGTATCCTAAGAAAAAACTAACGAATCTTTTTCAAAAACATTTTATTGGAGTGCCTGGATGGCTCAGTCGTTAAGCATCTGCCTTCCGCTCAGTTCATGATCCCGGAGTCCCAGGATCAACACCGGATGGGCTCCTTACTCAGCAGGAAACCTGCTTCTCCCTCTCTCACTCCCCCTGCTTGTGTTCCCTCTCTAGTTGTGTTTCTGTCTAATAAATAAATAAAATCTTTTAAAAAATTTATGCATGAAGGGGGTGGAGATAAAGCACGGGGTGGGGGAGGGGCAAGTCAACTCCTGGTCGACCCCTAGCAGGGTCATCCCATGACCCTAAGAGCATGACTAGAGCCAAATCAAGAGTCAGAATCTCAACTGACTGAGCCATTCAGGCTCCACCAGTCTTTTATAAAATATGTCCTACCCTCTAGTAACTTTGGAAAGCATAACATAGCACCCCTCTCTGCCAAAGCCATGATTTTCATAAATGTATTAAAAGGTGAGAGAAATCCTATGATAAAAACACCTGTTTAATTCCGTGTTTCTTAAGTGTATTTTGACTACAAAATACTTTGGGTATGTCTCAATAGCATCTCTAGAATACCAGTGTCTGGAATGCTGTCCTAAAACAAATCACCTGTGCTTGCTGATTAATTTTCTTCTTATTACTATATTAAGTTCTGCAATCTCAGGGAATATCAGCAAACTCCAAAAAAGAAAATCTAGTTACTAATTTTTTTTCCTTCAATGATTATTTCTTTTGATTTTCCTGAGGTTGCCTCCACAATCATTTTTCAAACTCCTCACTGGGATTTTGTAATTCATTTTTTTTTTTTTAAGTAGACGCCACCCCCAACATGGGGCTCTAACTCCTCTAACTCATGATCCTAGATCAATGGTTGAACCCTCCACTGACTGAGCCAGCCAGGTGCCCCTAAGATGCTCTATCATTGTTATAAAATAGATACACCAAGTTCTTTAATTGCAGAGTTTGGGAATTATGTGCATTTATAATACCTTCAACAACTAGGACTTGGGCTTATATCTAATATGCACTGAATAAATCTTGAAAGATTGGTTGGTTAATTCTAGAAACAGCCCAAGTCTTGTATCCCCCATGAAACTTTCCCATGTCGTGGCCCATATTAAACTTCTTTTCCTGTCCCCTTTCTAGCAGTTACTGTCTCTATAACTTACCTTGCCTTATGTTTGTAGATTTGTTTGATATGTGTATGAAGTTTCTCCTATGGAGGCTTGTGAGCTCTTAAAGGGGGAAAAAATCTGTGTTTCATAGATTTTTGTCTCCCAAACAGGTGAGAACATAATAGAAATTGGTTAAATAAACTTAAATGGAAAGTAGCTGGTATGGTCTTACTACATTTTGCTTTATTATTATTGACATCAATGATACAATGCTACTATTCTAGTCTTTTATGTGGACAAAATTAAATGATATAAAATACATAATACACTTTGATCATTTTAACCATTCACAAAATACTAAATGATTGAAGCTATGTTACATGTATCTTTTACAAAGAAAAAATTGACTCCTATAATAACAAATTCAGGTAAAATTTATCATTACATTTTGGATGTCATACAATGTTAAATATGAATATATTCAAAAGAATTACTATTTATAGAACAAACTTGATGTTTTACTATTTAAAATAGTAAAATGATAGTAAAATACTTCACTATCTAAAATACCAAGGTGTAAATTATATTCAAATACATAAAGGAACTAACTCTTAACTGAATACTTATAAAAATATTTTTTAAGCAAAAGCTATGATCTACTCATTTACTTGGCAGTTACAAAAATATATATTCATCTGAATCTCTAATAAATTTGCTTCAGGCATTAGATATTCAAATTTAAGTGTGTCTTCTAAAGCATTTTACCAACTTAGTATTCTTGATTTCATACAATATATATATACCTACAAGGTATTAGAATAGGTTTGCATCACACATCATGTCATTTCAAGTAAAAGACAAAAGCGACCACTAACACAAAAGAGATGCTGTGAAGGCTTCAAGCCAAACAGATCCAATGCATCAACGAGGTCCACTGGCTATGCCTTGTATGAAGTGAATTCTCAAACATATTTGTGGAGTGAATTCATGAATGGAGGGCATTTCTTCTGTTACTGCACGCAAAATTATCCAAAGTTTTCTATTTCTAGTAAAAATATCCTTTGAAAATTCAATAACTTTATTCTTCATCAGCTACTTCTTAGATGACAAAGTTAGGTAAATTGGCTCCAGACTGAGTAGGACACGACTGTCAGTGATCAGAAGATGGCCTACCAGGTACGCTGATGGTGTATTTAGACAAATCTGATGTCTATAGGACAAACATTTCATATAGTGAGAAACTCTATATTTCATCTCTTCATCCAGAACAAGACATGAGAATCTGAGTAATTTCTATAACGTATTAGCCCCAAACAAAAAGTAGCAAATAAATGTATATAGAAACCTATAGAGAGATATAGGTACCTCTATAACCTATCTTAGTAGACTTCAGATGTCTCTTCTCAGTGAGAAAAGCAAGCTATCCTGAGTGAAGTAGGCCATATGTCTATGGAACAACAGCTAGGGAACACATAGGCCATACTTTTACAGTCTTCCTTGTGTGCATAATGTGGTGATAGGAATGCTGAGATCACTATTAAAAGCAAAGGTTTGAAGTAGTATAACAATTTTAAAACCAAAGACTAGCTGTGATAACAATTACAGAACTACAGCACCTAAGAAGACTCCAGCCACAATATGTAAAAGGAATTAGTCTGAGCCCATTCTTGGCCCAAACTCATCTCATAACTTCCCCTATCCCTTCTGCCTTATGCAGGGTGAAAGTTTTCACAGGCTTATCACTAAAACTTCACAAATTTGATAGCATTCAGAATATTTTTCTTAATTGAAGTTCAGATCATTCTAAACCATTCCAAAAGCTTTTGCCTTTATACTTTAGTAGAACAACTGACAATTCATTCAGCAAATTGGTAATTATGTTTATTTATGTGTATGTGAATATATATATTATGTACATATGAAATAACTATGGCTGGCTTTAGGAAAGTTATTAAACTATAATTTAGTATATTAATTCACTTAAAAATAAGTCTTTAAGAACTATACATAGTTTCAAAAAAATCAGAAGCAATTTTATCACATACAAAACATTAGTTTCCATATTAGTAAATATCACTAGTGAAGAAAATCTAAAAATAACCTTTAAAGTAAAATGTAAAGTACAATGACTTAAAGTAGGGTTCTTTACTTTAAACTTCAATATTATATTTTTTTAATACAAGTGAATAAAAATATGCCCTGTAATCTGCCCTAAATCATGTTACACAGGAAAAGATCTATATGAACTAATCAAGGAATACTCTAGTACTTTAAATACAAATACATTATTTTCAAATAGAGTAACTCTCAACTAAATGCTTCCACATCCCTAAATATTTTTTTTCTAAAAGTTGTATGCGTGCAGTGGGTTGAAGATAGTTTTACTTTCTTTTTAAAAATATTTTATTATTAAGTAGTCTCTACACCCAATGTGGGGTTTGAACTCATGATCCCGAGGTCAAGAGTTACATACTCTACCAGCTGAGCCAGACAGGTGCTCCCCAAACAGTTTATTTTCTTGAATTAGTTAAATCACCCCTCAGGATTTTTTTTAACCTATTCATTGTCTTGGCTTTTATAGTTAGTACCAAGGATAATTTCATTTCATACTGAACTTAGTTAACTATCACAAAATTTAAGTCAATAGAGTCAGAAAGAGTATCATTACACTATTACATATATAATAATACCTCAAGAAATTAGCCCATTTTAAAATTAAACATTGTTGGGGCAAGAAGAGGGACCACTGAATGCACAGGAAGTTTAAGCCACTCAATGAGTGTGATTTAAAGAGACAGAAAATAATGTGAGACTTGGAAGATTAAGGTATTTGTTCATAAAATAAAGCTTACCTTCTAAATTCAACTTTATATATCCAATATAAGTAAAAGTCAAACAGAAATTCTTTGTTTCTTTCTTGTTAAACAGTAATAGAAATAGATAATAAAATTCCAGTTTCTTTAAATTGCTCATTCTGTTAATACTGAGTTAAGTTTTGTAATATTTAATATTAGATAACTTTATAAGATCTGAAGAAATGTTTTCAATGTATTAACAATGGATTACTGGTTAGCAATTATATTTGGGTTAGATCCCATGTTAAGGACCAAAATTTTTATGCATGACCTTCCCTTTTAGGGGAAGAGAGGCAAATGTCTAAACACAGAACTCAGAAGAACTGTTGGTAGGCTTTAGCAAAATTTATAGGAGTTATAGAGGAGCATGTGAGCAGTTAAGTGGAGGAGTATGTGAACATTTAGGTAAACCCATTCTAAAAACTCAAGACCAATTAAATGTCCAGTGTTGCATGGAGGTACATTACGATATTCAAAACTTGTCTTCATTCATTCATTGGACTTTTTTTATGGTTACCACTGCTTTGGAATCACAGTCAAATTTTATAGGATATACTTTTTCCGAATTTCAAAACATGTCTAGAACTGTTATCTTCAGTGATGAGGAATCTAATTTTTCAAACTGCAACAGCATTGTATTTCCTCAAAACCATCCAGAATAGTAAAATGTCTAAGAAATCCTATGATTTTCACATACTGAAGACACCTTACATGTTTCCATTCATTTTTCCCTATATAAAGTGCATAATCTAATGGCAACACGTATCACATAATTCTAGCTTTATTAACAAGCAATTGGTACTATTACACCTGTTCCTCTATTAATAAGGAGAAGGAGCATAATGTATGAAGTAGGTAGATTTCCTGGGTTTAAATCCTGCTTCTACCACTTGTCAGTCATGTGACTGACTTGGGAGAATCGCTGGGCTCTTCTTTGCTTCAGTTCCGCAACTGTGAAATGGGAGTAATGAAGAGAGTACCACCACAAATCGTCGTGAGGATTAGTTGTGAAGCAGTAACAACAAAATAGGGGCAAAGCACTTGGAGGTATTGCTTGGCCTGTAGTAATTGCTTGAATGTTAGCTACGGTTTTTATTATAAAAAAAATGACAGTGACTGATGATAATATAAATCAATACTAACTTTCGAGCATTTAATAAGTACCAAGAACTCTCAGAGATGGTAGCTTTTACCTTTAAAATATTAACCACATCCCATTATGTAAATATTTGACCTGTAAAGATATGCTAATTTATACATAACATAATAGCAGATAATTTCCCCCATGAAACATAGCAAAGTATGACCAAAGTGTTTAAGTCACACCTTCATCCTTCTAATGAGAAATAAGGCTTACAGGATGGTGATTAGGAAATGGTAATGACCTTATGAACAATACTAGCTAGTTGATCAGTTTTGCTCCTTTCTTAGCCTGCATTGAAGGCCATCAATTTTTCAGTATGGGAAAATCACAAGATATTAATGTCATGAACCTTCAGGATCAGTTGTTAATAATATCAAGAATGTTAAATCCCTAGGAGTTAAGATATACTTAATCTAGATATTTGTGTTAAGGTCATATCGCCTTTAAATGCAAAGTGTTCAACTTTTTCTTTGAAGACTTTGGAGTTTGTTCCTGTACTTCTCATTATATATATGGACTTAATGCAAAAAACTTAAGTGCTTCTGTGCCAAACAACAATTTTTATCAGTTTGACCAGTATATATGGATACCTTCTACATATGTAACACAGGATTTTTATTATTCAATACACAACAGCTAGTGGTGAAGGTTTTTAATCATCTGAAAATCATTATCAAATTTCATAAATTAAAATTTAATAATGGTCTGTGTATACTTTAGTTATAAAAAGCATTTCACCTACTAGATTAGTCTAAATCCATGTAATTATCACAATTATAGTAAAGGCATTTTAATTGCTTTGAAAATTATAGACTCAAAAACCAGTATGACCATATTCATTATGCTAAAAAACAATGTTATTTTATCAACATAGAGATGATAAACATTACACATACTTTAGAATGAAAATAGAATACACCTTGTGCTTCCATACATTATCAAGGTCTCTAATAGTCCTTGTAAAGTTCCACAAATAAAGCTTTACTTTTATATGTTATACACATGCCTTGACAGAGAAATACTCATCATGGGATATTCTATGAGTCTCAGATCTTATAGGAAAGCCTTCATATAAGTGAGAATTTTAGGTATCTTTTTAAGTTAAAGGTTGAATTTTTAAATGGGCTTAAGTTTCCTCCTTTACCCTATTCTCCCCTCCTATAACTTCCTATACCTCTCTGGTCCCCACCGCTCCCCACCCCGGCCACCTGCGGCACAGCCCAAGTGCACAAGGACGTCATTGCATTTCAGAGACCTGTGAGAGCACCGCGCTGCTGGAGCCATCCAGGAGTACAAAGGATACCTAGAAGGGGCTGGAAGAAAATCTTGGTAGAAGCCTCCATCAGCTCTCTTGTCTTTTATTGAGAAATAAACTCTTAGGAGAAAGAGTAGAACATGGTCTTCGCCTCACACATGTGAATTACTTCCTACAATGCAGGCGAGGGATTGAATCCCTATGACAGCACCCAGACTCTACTCTCTGTAACATTTCTGTATAAGGATTTGGAAACTGTGTCCATGTTTCTTCAGTGAAAGGCTTCTTCAAGTGGAAATATCCATGATTACACGATCCCATTTAGATGGGATCAAACACATAGATGAAGATGAAAACAAAAACAAACACAATAAAATAATTTTGATAAATGGGAAAGGAAGCACAATGGTTCATTGTTCAACTCTGATTTTTTTTAAAATAAATTCTAGGGATGAATTTTATCCTAAAAGTGAACAGTGAGTGTCAATACATACAGAGATGAATTGGTGAAGCTTCAAATTGTCCACGGCCAGCACAAATATCCAAGTACAAGTTGAACACTGGTTAGTTACTCCATGGTAAAGAATTAGAGGGAAAAAAAGGTCGTTTCCTTATCTTGAATGGAGAATGTGTAGCTGGCATTCCCTCTGTCTGGCGAGCAGAAGCTTCTGCTTGCCTGGCTCCTTGGGGATTCTCTTCATTCTTCTCCCATGGGGGGAGGCGGCTCACACAGTTTGTAGAGTCTGGAAAAGGCATGGAAGAATGTGACATGGGCCTGGCATATTGCCATTATGTGGGATGTTTTACTGGTAGGGAAAGGATATTGACAATGACTTCTTGGCCCAGAAATCATGATCGTATTGCCTATTTTACTAAAAATCACACATGAATTAGCAAAGACCCAAACTTCGGTTCTATTATTCAGAAAACCCCAATGTCTCTTCTCTGTTCTAGATGACTAGTGAGGGAGCAGTGCTCCCTTTTCCCCATCAGCTGCTTCTGGTCCGACTGCAACCCCGACTGCTCACCTCGCTGGCAGCAAAACCAAGTCTCTGAATTCTAGGAGATGGTATTATTATAATTACCATCTTGTCTACCATGATTAATTTGTGGCAAAGCGGCACCTGCACAGAAGGGTCTGCTGATTTCCTGACCCATTTTCAAAAGCTCCTTCCTTTTGTATGACCTCTTCAGTGCAGTCAGTTGTGAATTGGGCTGATGTGGTGGAGTCTTGAGGCCTCATTCTCCCGGCACCAGGCAGGAATACCTGCCCAGCCCTGCCCATCCTTCCTCTCACCTGTCAGCGGAATCAGGTACACATTCAAGGGGGGTGGGGACGGTCAAGTCATCTACTTGAGCAGGTGGAGGCGCCTGGAAGTGTTCCCTCTTGGCCTCCCAGATCTCAGTGCCTGAGGTTATTGAGCAATAAGGCAAGACGTGGGGGACTGAAGTAGGACTGTAGAAGCTCCAGAGCTCCACATTCTCCTGAATGGTTATATCCTAGCTCCAGAATGAGATTAAGGGGAACATAATAGCTGCAAGACAACCAGTGACTAGACACGGCAAACCCATTATTGAAGGCACAGGCTGAGCGAAGATCCGAGGACTAAGCTGGCCCAGTGCAGACTACAGACATGCCCAGTCCTATAGTTCTGCGCCATGCTGCTCCACTTCAGAGCTTCCTCTGTGATCTAAACTTCTCAAGTACAGGTGTTAACTTTGCTCCTTCTAAAAAGTACTTCAGACTCGGGGGTAGCTGCTGTGATTCACCTCTTTTATAGATTAAATCAGACAAAGTTTACATGAGTTGTTGACAAACTCAGCAAACTGTTTCTTCTTCCTTCCTCACTTAATCTCACGCTAATTCTAAATCAAAGGAGGGAAGACTGAAAAAGGGCAAATATTGAGTTAGAAACCTAGTCAACAAAATAGGGGCGCTTGGGTGGCTCAGTTGGTTAAGCGACTGCCTTCAGCTCAGGTCATGATCCTGGAGACCGGGGATCAAGCCCCGCATCGGGCTCCCTGCTCGGCGGGAAGCCTGCTTCTCCCTCTCTCACTCCCCCTGCTTGTGTTCCCTCTCTGGCTGTGTTTCTCTCTGTCAAATAAATAAAGTCTTAAAAAAAAAAAGAAAGAAACCTAGTCAACAAAATAAATTTCCATGTCTGGAACCACACAGAAAAACTTAATGCCTTTGGAGATTTGCAAAATGTATTTCAAGTCTGAAAGGTGCTTAATACTCTATATGTCAGAAAATGAATACTGAAATAGGGACATTTCACATCAGAAGAGCTTTTTTTTCACCTTTCCCGGAGAAAAGAATACATTAAATTGAGCTGATATAGTTCAAAGCTGCCTTTGCAGTTGAAAAATATGGTGTTGCTTCAAAATGCATTCCCAGCGCTGGAATGATAGAATGATCGGAAAGTCTTTTCCTCTTTAATTTCTATCCTTTAATTTCCTTGACAGCACTGCCTAATGAGTGGAAAGGCAGTGGTCTTGCTCAGGTAGAACAGAAACCGTAAGCTAGGTAGCGAATGTCCTGACCGGTGAGATCTGGGCTGCGCCACGACATTCCATTACCTTGCACTGCACGTTTCCACATAATGGAGCTAATGCCACTGGGTAGACGAGTCTTTGAAACGTCTGCCTTGCAAATTGGCAAAAAGGCTACTCCCTGTGATCACCTAATGAAATAACAGCTCTGCGTACTGTAGAGCTGGGCAGATTCAGCTTCTGTGAGGCTTCTTGGAAGTGACTCAGGGTTATTTGAGTTCAGACACATTTGTAATGGAAATTGTGGGGCTTGGGGAATTTAGAACAGGCAGATGAAGTTGGGAAGCAAAATGTAATATTTGAAAGTGCTGGACTTTTACCCTGCACTGGGGCATTTGTTTTTCTGGCGGCTAAACTGTTAGGTATTGGGAGGCCTGGTTTTGCCCAACATTTCAGGACCCTTGTCCTATTCTCATTCTACTCATGCACACCAACGCCCCACATGAAAAGGTTTGTTCCTGTCTCCACTTTCTTCTTTCCCTGTTTGGGCTCTGGTGGCCATCTTGGAGCTGATATTTTCGGCCCCCTCCCTATCTGCTGGAAGTAAAACTTACAAACATCAATCTATACATCAGGCTCTTCATCTTTCTACATGGCATAAATGAATGCTCTGCAAAGCAAATGCACCTTTTGAAGGCTGGAGTGTCAATAATCATCTGTCCCAAGGGAATTCTCCCTATCTTACAGATGAGAAAACTGTCGCAGAGAAAGTAAATAACCTGGCTATATAGGGTCACAAACAGGACCTGGGACTCAAAACCATGTTTTTCATTTGTAATCACTACAGGATGCAGCTTCACAATTAAACAAAGACAATCGAGCTGTCATAGCACAGTACTTCCCAAGTTTTGTGACATAATAGAAAATAAACCCAGTGTGCCGTTATATCTAAAGTGTAATATTTGATTCTTGATGAAGATTAAGTTCATTCTTCTGAAGATGGAACACATGACAGTGAGGGGGAGAACATGGTTTAGTACTGCCCACAAAAGCATCTCCCCATAAGTGCCCCATCCACCCTCAGTCCCAATATTACTGAGATGAGCTTGTCCTCTTTTCCCTACATGTGCTTATTTTTCTCAGTGACTAGAACCATTTCCCCCTTGTCATCCAAATCAAGGATTTGATCATTCTAGAATCTTCTTTTTCCCTAACCTCCTTCATCCCATTAGTATCCAAAGACTATTAATTCTGTCTCCTAAATATCTCTTGAACCATCCTCTCCTTTTCATCGTCAGTACCATGACAATCTTCTCTCAAGCTCCTGCCTAGAGTCTTACCTGTCTTCAAATGGATCTTCTTAATGGTACCAGACATAAATTTGAAATTTTTAATCATCCAGACAGGAAGACTACATTTCAATGCCTCTCTATTTTCTTCAAGTGAAATCAGAGCTCTTCAGTAGCTCATACACGTCTCTTCCTGGTCCAGCCCCTGCCTATGCCTCAAGACTCACCTTGTTTCATTCTTTTTTTTTTTTTTTTAAGATTTTTTTATTTACTTAATTTTTTTGACAGAGAGAAACACAGCCAGAGAGGGGGGTAACACAAGCAGGGGAGTGAGAGAGGGAGAAGCAGGCTTCCCGCCGAGCAGGGAGCCCGATATGGGACTCGATCCCGGGTCTCTGGGATCATGACCTGAGCCGAAGGCAGTCACTTAACCAACTGAGCCACCCAGGCACCCCTCACCTTGTTTCATTCTTAAATTTAACATTCCACCACCAGTCACAGAGATCTGGGTGAAGGTCCCGGACTGAGATGTGCTCTCCAGGCTTTGGTGTGATTGCATTCTGTGGAGGACATCTATTCCACACTGACTGGGCCAGGAACACTATGCAACCTCCCCTCTCTGTCTTTAGACTGAGTTTTGTGCCCCTTCTCTCTGCTCTCATGGCAAGCTATGCTTATGCCTGCCACAGTACTCACACTTTGGATACTGCCCTCATTTTACTCAATTGTCTCTCTACAACATCCCACTGACTAGTGGAAGGGACTAAATCTTTACTTCTAGCTTTTAACACAGTGTCTGACACCTACAAACATATGGCAGAAATTCAACATATTGTTTGCTAAATGAATTTTAAGGAGTGAAAGACAGTGAATGGGGAAAGGAAAACTATAGGAGAGACTGGTAAGGGATTTGAACCAAATATTATCTCAGGCAGAGACAGCAAACTTTATCTCCTCCTTGAAGATATTTCAAGAAACATTATCCCAGATGTTTCTATGGGTGGCCTGTCCTCGAGAGCCAGATTTGTTTTTCAATTTGCTGTCTTTGGGCAGGAATCCCAGTTCCCAGCTGGGTGGGATCTCCAACCCTCAGGGCCCTTGGCAGTCTTGCCACACCTCCTCATAGTGTGCTTCTCACATTCTGCCTTTCCTTCCAGTTATGTCTTGTCATCTCTTCTCTCTACCTGAAAGGTCCTTGAGGACTGGAACTGTTTTTTATCTCATATTTACATTCTCTATGGAGCATAGCAGGGTGCCATGCATTTCTCAAGTCCTCAATAAATATTTACAGAATTAGTTAAAGAATAAATAGATTAAATTTAAAAATTACTCTAGATTTTTCCCTTGGAATTATTACTCTTTTGTAAAAACTGTCAACTTAACAGCTGGCATATTTTATTGTGTTTCAGTTCAAGTGTTTTAAAACACTACCCAATAAAGAAAAAAGTAGTTCACCAGGTTCTTTTCTTGCATTCAGCTTGCATACTGGTTTATTGATCAGGATGCTGAGGTCTTATCTTAACCCCCTTGTTTATTAGTGTTTATAAGCTCTCGCTAAGAAGACCTTGCTAAGCCATTATCTTGTTTTCTTATTTGGATTTTAACACTTCACTGGGTCTGTTATCCAAATATACCATGTCTGCTCAAGGTGTTAGAGAGAGAATGACTATGGGAAATGATTCTTTAGCAATAAAAAGTCTTTTTAACCTACTCAACTATGAAAGATAACATTAAGAAGACTGGAGGATTAAATATTCAGGAGTCAGCACTAAAAATAAACACAATTAGAACATGAATGCTCCATCCATTTTCAGGGGGAAAATACGTTTTCCCTTTTGAGAGTACCTCCACTGTCCACACACTTTTTTAGAATGAAATGTAACTTCATAAATGCTACAGTATTCATTCTCACTCTGGTAACTGCTTTGAAAATGGAAACAAAGAATGTGTTATCTGTGAGAGCACTTAGAAGAGGCTACTTTTTGTAAAAATGTCAATGTATCAAAACAAGCAAATGTAAAAGAAATCAATTAATATTGCTCCACTTCAAGATAGATGGCTGCCTACTCTAATTTAACAAGGAAATTAAATTAACATATTTACTATGGCTGCTCCCATGTTCATTTATTCTAAAAGTAAATTAGAGTCCTTTCTTTTGATGATAGTGAACTGTGAATATTTGTTATGACCACAAAGAAAAAATTCATTCATTTATTTTTTCATTCAGACATTCTTGAAATCAGATATTCAGTGTCTACTATAGAGCAAGCTCATCTACTATGATGAGCAAGGAATAAAATCCAAAGAACATATTTACTGCCTCCAGAGTATTCATATTCAGGTTGGATGAGGAGTCATGTAACAATAATTTGTAACAAAAGATAAGGGCTATAATAGACCAGTACAAGATGAGAAGGGGGCACAAAGGGGAAGAAATCTCAGCCAAGATGTAAAGGAGGAAAGGACACCTAAGTTGGGTTTTGTGGTTTTTTAGGAGTATTTTATACAGACACAGATGGGAAAACACTCATGCCTGAGGTAATGACATATGAAGGCATAGAAACAGAAATGAGAGTGGCATTGTGTTGGTTCAGTATAGTTGGAATACAAATTTCAGTGGCAGCTGTGTGGACTTCTGTCTTTGAATTCACGATGGAACTTATGAAACAGAATAATGTCAAGACTTCTTCATGTTACTTCTAAGTTTGCTTCCCTTAAGATTACATTGAATTCAGAGACCATTGATGCCTAGTCACATTTAGCCACAGAGTGTTTACAAGGCCAATTTGCATGCTTACAATCAGGATGACACTAGGCATGTGCTGGGACAGGTACATTCCCTATGAGTGATGCTGCCTGGGACATGGCGGCCAGCCCTTTACAAAAGAGCAGACCTGGGGTAGTTGCTTACCTTGGAGCAGACTGTGGGGTTCGGTCTCTGATTCCCAAATTCTTTGCTGTGTTCTGAACTCTTGCTCCCTGAAAGAAGCAGGGAAAGTCATTTTTTAATTCTACATTGTATTAGTAATTATTAACATATCGTTAACATTTGAGCGTATTTATTCCCACATCATATTTAACATCAAGAGGAACTAGATGAAGCAGAAGAGAAACATTGTCATCTGAGCACTTTTGTAACTAAGGCTCTTAAGAATAAAAATATGCTGATACTTTATTCCAAAGGATTGATATTTATTTCAGAACCATCGGAATCATTCAAAACAAATTTAATCACAGTTTCCTGATCATTATCTCAGCTATGTTTTTATTCCTAGAAGTAAGCAATACTTTAGATGTTGAACATAAGAAATGAGCAGACTACAAATACCTGCCGTGTCACCACTTTCGTGGAACAGAAATCACAGTTCTATCGCACTCATGCACCTGTTTTGTCCTTAGCTGAATAATTAGCCATTTATAAACTTCATAGTGTTTATCAAGAAAACATTTTCTTAAAGAATTCTAAAGCTATTCCTGGACAATGCATGGGCATATGGGTTTCTGAAATGGAAGAATTCTGCCTTGAAGTTTCAAGTTCAAAGATAATATACTTTAGTTTTGAAAAAGTCTTCACAACCTATCAAGTTCATGAATGAAGCTATTATCATTGCTCAGTTCCTAATGGGAATTAGTTACTACATAGAACCAAACACCAGGGTATGTGGCTGAGAAAAGACAGAAGAGAGTGGTTTAAAAAAAAACTCTGAAGCTCTCTCTCTTGCTACCAAACTTTTGAGCTGTGGGAGGGTAGAAAGAAAAGGAGAAAAGGAAGAAAGGAAAACAAAACCTATTTTCTCAAGATGGACTGAATAAAGGAAAACAAATAAGGAAAAGAGGCAGAGGTGGAAGACAGACAGATGGGAAGGAATTTAGGAATCACAACTCAGCAGTTAAAAAATAAAAAAAAACACTTTATTTTGTAATTTGCAGTATTTTGTACTATTTTTTGACTCACAGAAAAATTCATAAAAGTAGAACAGAGAGTTCACATACCCAGCTATGTAAACGCCCTCTAATGCTCACCTTATAGTATGATGGCCAAAACCAGAGAGTTAACATTAGTACAGTGCTGCAAGTCTTATTCAAATTTCACCTCTTACCACATTTGTGTCCCCTTTCTGTTCCAGGATCCAATCCAGGATCCCCTACTGCATTTCATTTTCTTTTTTTTTGTTTGTTTTTGTTTTTGTTTTGTTTTGTTTTTTAAGATTTTATTTATTTGACAGAGAGAAACACAACCAGAGAGGGAACAAAAGCAGTAGGAGTGAGAGAGGGAGAAGCAGGCTTCCCACCGAGCAGGGAGCCCAATGTGGGGCTCAATCCTGGGACTCCGGGATCATGACCTGAGCTGAAGGTAGAGGCTTAACCACTGAGCCACCCAGGAGCCCTTCCAATTTCGTTTTCTTATCTCCTTGATCCTCTAATCCATAGCACTTCCTCAGGTTCTCTTTGTCTTTCATGACCTTAATATTTTTGATGCATACTGGTCATTATTTTGCAGGTTGTTTTTCAATTTGGGTTTGTCAGATATTTCCTCATGATTAGACAGAGGACATACACTTTGGCAAGAAAGGATTTTGTGTCTTCTCAGTGCACGAGATCCCTGACATTGACCATCATCACATGATGTCTTTACGTGTTATCACTGGTGCCATTAACTTTTTTTTTTTAAGATTTTATTTATTTGACAGAGAGAAACACAGCCAGAGAGGGAACACAAGCAGGGGAAGTAGAGAGGGAGAAGCAGGCTTCCCGCCAAGCAGGGAGCCCTATGTGGGACTTCATCCGGGGTCTCCGGAATCATGACCTGAGCCGAAGGCAGTTGCTTAACCAACTGAGCCACCCAGGTGCCCAGTGCCATTAACTTTTATTACTTGGTTCAAGTGATATCTGTCAGATTTTCCACTGTACAGTTTCTACTTTTCTTTTTGTAGTTAATAATTATGTTGGGAAAGATGCTAGGAGACTATGCACATATATTGTTTCTCTTCAAACTCTGCTCATTGACTTTAACCTCCATTGGTATACCTTGCTGCAACAATGATACAGTAACAATTGTGAAGGAATGTTTCTATAGATAAGAGTAATCCTTCTTCCCAAATCCATTATCTATTTATTCAAATGTTTATTTAAATTGGTATGAATTTATGAGTATTTATTTTATTTTGAGTTATTATCCAATATTTCTATTATTATTAATTTTTTTGGTTCAAATTGTTTCATATTGGCCACTAAGAACTCCTTCCGGTGACTTCTCATGTCCTACTGAAAGAATCATAATCATTTTTGAATACTTGTTTATTTGTGTTCCAGGCTCAACTTCTCCATCTCAGCCGGAAATTAACCACTTCTCCAAGGATCCTTGGTTCTTTTTAATGGAGAACTATATTTAGAACCCAAGATCTGGACACTGGGTATGCTCATTGCTACTGCTGGCATGTAAGGGCTTCTAGGTGTTCTCAGCAGACAGAGCTATTTGACTAAGGCAAACATAGTCAGACATCTATAGTTATTTCTACATCTATGTATATCTGTGTGTGTGTGTGTGTGTCCATCAGTTCAAATTGTTACCCCTGATCAACCCCAGGCACAGGGTTGGTTCTGGATTATAGTCTTCTCCCTTTCCCTATCTGTAACTTCTTCCTGACAGTAAGAAACTTTATTCTCATTATTTGCAATATATTTACTTATCTATTCAAGCCTACTATACCCATAAACTAGTTTTAGAATTTCTGAATCATATCCCTGTGAGAAACAGATTTACTACAGTATTTATGTATAATTCTTTTTGTCTTTGGTCTCATAATATCCCATTAAATAATCTAATGAAAGACTCTGGCTTTCCTAAAAGGTTGTGAATAAAATGGATACTTATCATGCTGAACAATTACTGGCATATTCCACAGTGAATTCAACTATATAATTCATCATATACTCAACATGCCAGATAGCTGCACTTAAAAAAAAAGATTTATTTATTTATTTGAGAGAAAAAGAGAGAGGGAGAGAGAGGGTGCATGCATGGAGTGACAGAGGGAGAGGGACAGAAAAACTTAAGCAGACACCATGCTCAGTGCAGAGCCTGATGTGGGATTCAATCTCATGACCCTGAGATCATGACCTGAGGTGAAACCAAGAGCTGGATGCTTAAATGACTGCATCATGTAGATGCCCCCGATACTTGCCCATCTCTATCCTTGCACATCTTTCTCTCTCTACCTAAATATCCTCTCTCTCTTCTTTCCTACTTGTCAACATAACATTTTTCTCTCCAGACTCAAATAAAATACCATCTTAGGCAATAATTAATTGATTGTTCATTGTGTCAGGTACTGTTTTAAGTACATTGAGTATATTGCTTTATTTAATCCTTATACCACTATGAGGCAAATGCTATTATTATCTTTGTTTTAATAATGGAGGAAACTAAGTAACAGGGAGACTTAGAATCTTGTCCAATATGATACAGACAGTAAACTCTGGAGCTGGGACTCAAACTGAGGTTGTTTGGCTCAAAAATTTGTTATTAAGCCACTGTCACATTACAACTTGTGGCATGATGCCTTCTCCTGATTATCCTAGTTAAAACTAATTTATTGGCCACATGTCATCTGGCATTTACTCTCTGCTAGGTACTATTCTGGAAACCTGTGCCACCAGAACAAAATATACTCAGCGTCCCACCCATTGAGGGGCTCACAATCTAGTCATTTGTTTATTCCCTGTCTTCCATCCTAAAACACTGAGGTCCTATATCACTTGTCTGTTGGTGCCTGTATCATGACGGTTGGCACCCCTCTGGACACCATGGGGGGTAGGGCAAGAACCACATCTTCCTTAGTCTTTGTTACTTCCTTAGTCTTTGGTGCCCAGTATAATGCCCTGATACTGTAGATAAGGATACAGATTCTTAGAAATTCTGGTTTTACTAAAAAGGTCAAAACATTTTTGAGATTGGCTTCCACCCCATAATACTTGGAATGTATAACTTGTAGGATAGAAAACTTTATTTCTAATGTCAATGAGAGCTTCATCCTTAAGCCTTTTATTAAGGAGATCCGTTGGTTATATAAAAGTGTTGCCAAATCTATGGGCAAATCATCTTTGACAAAGCAGGAAAAAGTATCCAGTGGAAAAAAGACAGTCTCTTCAATAAATGGTGCTGGGAAAATTGGACAGTGACATATAGAAGAATGAAACTAGATCATTCTCTAACACCACACACAAAGGCAAACTCGAAATGGATGAAAGACCTCAACGTGAGGCAGGAATCTATCAAAATCCTGGAAAAGAACATAGGCAGTAACCTCGTTGACATCGGCCACAGCAACTTCTTTCAAGACACATCTCCAAAGGCAAAGGAGACAAAAGTGAAAATGAACTTCTGGGACTTCATCAAAATAAAAAGTTTCTGTACAGCAAAGGAAACAGTCAACAAAACAAAGAGGCAACCCACGGAATGAGAGAGGATATTCTCAAATGACACTACAGACAAAGGGCTGATATCCAAGATCTATAAAGAACTACTCAAACTCAACATCCAAAAAGAAGATGAACACATCAAAAAATGGGCAAGAGACATGAAGAGGCACTTCTCCATAGAAGATATACAAATGGCTAACAGATACATGAAAAAATGTTCAGCATCACTAGCTATCAGGGAAATTCAAATCAAAACCACACTGAGATACCACCTTACACCAGTCAGAATGGCCAAAATTAACAAGTCACAAAACAACAACTGTTGGAGAGGCTGCGGAAAAAGGGGAACTCTCTTACACTGTTACTGGGAATGCAAGTTGGTGCAGCTGCTTTGGAAAACAGTGTGGAGATTCCTTAAAAAATTAAAAATAGAACTACCCTATCACCCTGCAATTGCACTACTGGGCATTTACCCCAAAGATACAGATGCAGTGAAAAGAAGGGCCATATGTATCCCAATGTTCATAGCAGCAATGGCCACAATGGCCAAACTGTGGAAAGAGCCAAGGTGCCCTTCAACAGAAGAATGGATAAAGAAGATGTGGTACATATATACAATGGAATACTATGCCTCCATCAGAAAGGATGAATATCCAACTTTTGTAGCAATATGGACTGGATTGGAAGAGATTATGCTGAGTGAAATAAGCCAAGTAGAGAAAGTCAAGTATCACAGGGTTTCACTTACTTGTGGTGCATAAGGGGTAATACAGAGGACAGGAGGAGAAGGAAAGTAAATGGGAAATAGGGTAATTCAGAGAGAGAAACGAAGCATGAGAGACTTTGGACACAGAAACAAACTGAGGGTCATGGAGGGAGGGGAGTGGGGGGATGGGAGAGCCTGGTGGTGGGTACTGAGGGCACATATTGCATGGAGCAGTGGGTGTGGGGAATGGGCAATGAATCTTGGAACACTGAAAAAAATAAAAAAGAAAAAAAAGTGTTGCT
>PITA01026872.1:0-21906 GCA_004023965.1 Spilogale gracilis
AAGGAAGGAAGGAAGGAAGGAAGGAAGGAAGGAAGGAAGGAAGGAAGGAAGAAAGGAAGAAAGAAAGAGAAAGAAAAAGAAAGGAAAGTAGGTACTCTCCTTTTCTAGGTGGGGGTAAAGTGTGTGGTCCCTGCCCCCGTAATGCATTGAGGCAGAAAGAAAGGGCTACAGCCCCCTCCAAACCATGTCTTTGGTACCATGGCTTTCAATCCACCAGTTATATCCTCAAGCACCAGGACACAGTTTACAAAAACAAAAACATGGCAAAATTTAGAAAAGTAAAGGGATGTCTGATGGGTAACCAAAAAATGTGGAATTGAATAGGTTCTAAGACATGTACTATCAGTTGACTTTGACCAGTAGTAGTACCTTCCATAGAGAAAGAGGGAATGAGAGAGAGAAGAGAGCAGGCTGAATAGGAAGATAGGCTTTGTAGGCTAAATTGAGGATAATTCTGGAATTTAAATTCTCTTGGCCAAATTTGAACAAAGTGGAGAAAGTTAAGAAGTTTTTGGACAGGTTGGAGAAGTTATTGACCAGAGACATTTGCTGGGATCTGAGTGATATTGGGGGAAGGGGCATTTGAGTAGATGGTCATGACTTACAATGATAACAGTTTACATGAATTTGTGATTCCTTTCAGCAGTTAGTGATGTGACATTGGAAAATATAGAGCTCATCCAAGATGGGTTGTTTTATTTTATTTTGCCTTTTATATTGTCATTACCTGCCCTCTCAGTATCATGTCATCATCTTTATCACTTCTTCAGCTTTAGAGAAATTTGGATGACAGTTTTCCTTTATCTTATCTCCTGTTATCATTATGATTGATTAAAGTACATGGGTTGACATGTCAATTAATAGCTTACAGAAATTCTTAACCACCTTACCTGCATTGGAATTCCACTCCGTTCCATGTTAATCATTGGTCAGTGACTCTATTCTGAGTCTTGATATCTGAAACTTCTCATCTTTTTTTTTTTAAGATTTTATTTATTTGACAGTGAGAAACACAGCTAGAGAGGGAACACAAACAGGGGGAGTGAGAGAGGGAGAAGCAGGCTTCCCACCGAGCAGGGAACCTGACGTGGGGCTCAATCCTGGGTCTCCAGGATCATGACCTGAGCCGAAGGCAATCACTTAACCAACTGAGCCACCCGGGTGCCCCAGAAGCTTCTCATCTTTTAAATCATAAATTACAAAACATTAATCACCTCTTCTTTCCATGTCCCACCGTTCTCCAGTGCCTTGACACACCTTCTTCTCTTTGTGACTCTAGTCACTCACCATCCGCTTGCTATCCAGGCAACTTAAATAATTCCTTTGCCCAAATCTTCTTTTCTTTGAACTCTTTTCCTTCCGTTCACATCTGGAAAAATCCTTACCCTTTCTCAGCTGAGCAGTTTGGTTTTGCTTTTTCACATCAATGCTATTGAAAATCACAAAACTGTGAATAATAATAATAAATTTATGATCTCCCATCTCAGTCTGACCCTTCTCATATTTCGAGGTGCCCATGGTTTATATACCTTTCCATTGTCCCTAGCAGCCTTCTCATTAAGCTCTGTCACATGTACTTGGTGTTTGCTTAAGTAAAGAAAGATTTAAGTCTTGTTTCTCTCTTCCTCTTTGTTCCATTTACTTTCATTTTTGGTATTGGCATTTAAATATTTTAATTAAATTTAGATTTTAATTAAAAATTATTAATATTCACAATTACATCCACCTTTCTCCTCACTGCCCCCTCCCTTCCCATACCTGAGCCTTTGGACTAAGTTTCATAACATGGCCCCTCTTTATCTTTTCAAGAATGTCTATTGCCACTGTATTCCCTTCTGATTCAGTGTTTCTCTGATATTAAGCTACTTAACATATGCTTTCTATCAGTGCTCCTTACTTTGCTTGCATACTCATTGTGCTGATTCTTTGTTTCTTTTCTGTGATAACAGCAGTAGCTGGTACCCAAGAAAATGAAAAAAGCAAAAAAACCCCGAAAACAAAAACAAAAACTCTTGAGTGAATAAGTGAACGTTGAAAATGCCTCTTTCTGGATTGAAGGTGTTAAATCATCTCATAAAGCATTTCCCTGGGTCAACATTGTTTTCCTCTTTCAGTTTATTCCCTTAGAGCGCTAAGTGACCAAACAGTACACTGTTTTTTACCTCCTCTCTGTCCATTTTTCAGTATAGTTTGCATTGATTCTAAATAAGTGCCTGTCCTTTAGCATGTTCTCCTTTTCATACATATTAGTAAGAAATGTATTTGCTTACTCTGGGAATAATATTCAATTATGTTAGTGTGTTTTGAGAGAATGAGATTGTTCTTATTTTGACCAAATTCAGTGATTGGTGCTTTATTTCTACAATATTGACAGTTTAAGTTAGATTTAGGCATTTGTTTTATTTGTGACACAATCTGTGAATTGATTACCAGTTGTTAACATGGATATAAAGAATTAGACGGATCAGAGTTATATTCAGTATCTGGCAAGAACCAACATGGAGACTTTGAGGGCTGATTAGAAGTAATCAGTAAGCTAGTAAGTCACATGTGAAGAGAATAGAAAATAATCTAGTCTCTTTTCCCACTCCTATGTCACTTTCTCAGAATCCCATTCAAGTGATGATATACCAATGCCAATAGAAAGAAAATATTTTTCTCATCCGAATACTTATTATACTTATTATCAATACTTATAAGGAGTATGAATGAATGCTTTAAAAAAGGTTTTTATCATCTACTCATTTTATAATTCATGAGTAGGTGGTCACCTGCTCAGATTCTTGCTTTCCCATAGCACTATCCTCCTTCCATTCTTTCCACAGAATCAGATATCAATGAATAAAATGAATGAAAGCATTTTTTTGGGGGGGAGCATGATTTATATCAAACCTTAGTTTCAGAGTTGATTCGTTCAGTACTAGCAGTACACTAGTCTACTTTGCAAGTATGTGTTCTTCGCTTATATGTAGTTTTAGAAAGTTCTAGAATTAGGTTGTCCTTGGAATAACTTTTGAATTTCTGATATTTTTTTCTATATAGTTTTATCTAAGCAGTATAAGTAATGTTAGCTGTGACCTAAAAAAAAATATACTCAGTCATTTTGCTAAGAACACAATATGGTATGTGCCCTAATTAATTTTATTTGTGGGATATTAAAAAGGATAATTTCACAAGTAAATGAAAACTGTGGAAAGAAATGACTTTCAGACTGGGATACTCTCAGAATTTATGACTGGGTAATTTCTGATAAGTTGATATATTTTTAATGTATATATGTTTGATTTTTCCTCTTTTTTAATTGGTTTTAGCCATTACTAAAGGAGGTGAATGTATTTCTCTATGTTATTTATTGCAGGTCAAACACGAAAAAAAAACCTGATAAATTAATTTTCAGTTTGTAGAAAAGACTTCTTTGATAGGTCTGAATTGAAGACAAAATTTCCTTTTGCCTTACTCTGTCCAGATTGCACTCATACCACACTTTTTGTTTCTGTAGGTTCAGGGTGGGATTTCATTTTCTTATTTTAGGACTCTCTTTCTTCTATTTTCTGTTTTTGATTGCCAAGAGACTAAGTACAAACAATTCATTGATTCCTATAAAGACTTGTTTTTTTTGTCAGTTTTTTATGATGAACATTGGTGACCTATTCCTACCCAAAGAATGCTCATTCTTTCTCAGCTGATCTGCATTGCTAATTTTCTTTCTTTCTTTTTAAAATATTTTATTTATTTATTTATTTGATAGCGAGAGGGTGCTTGGGAGAGAGGAGCAGAGAGGGAGGGAGAAGCAGACTCTCCACTGAAAAAGAGTGCCCGACACAGGGCTCCATGCCAGGACCCCAGGATCATGACCTGAGCTGAAGGCAGATGCTTAACCAACTGAGCCACCCATATGCCACTGTGCTTTTGTTTCTTAAACTGAGTACTGATTTGTGAAATGTGCTTCCTCTCCCATCTACTTAGGCAGTAGGAAAAATTTTCCAGATGAGATTTGTGGTAGGCCATAGCCAAGCCTATTGCACTGGAAGTTTGGTTGCCTTGATGAAACACAAGAAATAGAATACAGAAGTTTGAATACATCTGTGGTGCAGGAAGGCTGTCATTAAAAGGAAGAGGGCTGGTGTGCTGGTGTGGCCTCACACGCAAATGGTTATAAAAGACCACAATGGCACATTTTGTATTATGCTGACTGGGAGGATTCCTTCCTCTGCATGGGATTCTGATAGTATTGAACTTTGGCTATGCCCTCATGTGGAATAAAACAAAGCTTCAGGGAGAATCTGCTCACTTGCATTGTTAATCTTGTGTCTATTCTTTGCAAGGGTTATTTGCCAGTGTAATTGTATATCAAAGTGAAAGCCAGATATAGTTGAGTCATGACCTTAATCTTTGCCATTTCTAGACCCTCAACCAGCTTTTTTGTTCTAACCATCTTAGAGTCATTGATGTTAAAAGTGACTTTACTGAGCTGGCTCATAGATTCCTGGCCGCTTCCTGCATAGCATCAGTACTTCCTGGTTTCTACAATTGGAGGGTGTTCCTCTTTGCCCATATCTTACCTACCATAGTACAAGCTACATAGTCTTATTACATGTTTTAAAAGTTATCAAGCTTAGAAAAATCCTAATAGGCCAGTAAATATTACACTTACCAGCTCTTATTTATTTTTCTTCCCAAATCAATATTTAAATAAGAGGGCTCAAACAATAGCTACATGTAACCAGCCTTGAAACTGAACTTCATAACAATGTTCCACATTCTAAGTAATGGCCTCACCTCAAAACTTTCAGATGTATGGCTTCTTACTCACACAGAGATAAAAATAAAGATGGTTAGTTCTTTTGGATTTAAGATACTCCATGGAAGCAGACTTTAGGCATGGCAGATAGGTATTGAAGTCTAAGTTAGTATAGTGCAGAAAATTTCAACACTGGCATATGGAACAATGGAAATGCAGATGTTAGGAAAAGTATCTACTCTATCACGCTTTTGCCCTTGGTGCCTCTGGGCCTCCCACTAGTTCCTTAGCCAGTTATACTTTGCCATCAGTATACACCTATACTTAAATTGATTTTAAAATTCATTAATAATTTACTAATTATCAAATGCATTTACTTTTTATTAGTTTTTGCTATCTTCAGCTTCTTTTTAGAATTTGCCATTGTTGATAGCTTCACTCATTTTTGCACCTCTACCTTGTTATTGGTAAGACTGCGGTCCTATAATGTTATTTCTATTTATTCAAGCAGTCAAAAATTATTCAAAGACCACTACTTGCCAAGCACTTAGAAAACAGTGCTAATTAAACACATAGTTTGTGTTCCCAGGGATTTTTATAGCTTAATGTGAGTGATTGATACTAATAATTTATTATTTGATTTAATAGATATATTTTGAGTACCTACCTGGTGCCAGTTTCTGTTCTAGGCATCAGAAATGCAGTGTAAAAAGAATACATGGAGAAACTTACATTTTCGTGAAGGAGATAGAAATTGACAAATATTAAATATAATTTTATATATAAATGCCATGAGGAAAAGTAAATCAGGGCCAGAAGAAAGGAAGTGATAGAGAGTGGGTGCTATTTTAAATAATGTACTATTTTAGATGTATTAAATATGTCCCGTTCTTCCATGGACATACTACATTTGAAATACCTTTAACCTATCTGAGAGGTGTTGTTAAATAGGCAGTTGGATACATGAGGCTGAAATGAAAAAGTTGTTGGAGACAGAAATGTGAGAGTTGTGCATAGACCTGGACCAGGAGAGATCATACAGGCATGGAGAGTGGATAGAAAAGAAGGTCCAATGCTGAGCCTTGGGGAAAACCAACATTTTGTGGGTTAGAGAAGAGGTGGGGAGTCTGCAAAGGTAAATAAGAGGGTACAGCAGGAGAAAGCCAGGAGGATGTACATTTCTATGATGCCAAATCAGTAGTCAATAAGAAAGGGCTGTTGAAATATGTCATTTGTTACTGAGAGGATGAGCAAAATGACCATGAGTGGACCACAGGATTTGGAATGTTAGACCTTTGTTGACCTGGAAAAGGGCAATTTCAGTTGAATGGTGGAGCAGAAGTTAGACTGAAGGAGATTGAAGTGAGAATTGTTGGTGCCGAAGTGGAGGGAAAACAAATCAGTTAACAATATAAATCTATTGGAAATTGCACCTGAAATGAATTGTCCAAATATAACAGTATTATTTGTCCTTGTCAAGAGGTTTTGAAAAGCTTAGTAAAGAAATGATTGCAAACTGAGGTCAGAAGAATGAGTTGGTATTAACTAGTTAATAAAGCAGAAGTCGAAAAGCTTGTGAAAAGACTATTATTGCAAGAGAAACTTGAGGACTGAAAGAAGTTCATACAGGTTGGACTAGGTACGTCTAAATTTTAAGAGGAATCAGGGGCACAAACTGCTTCATCTTTAACCTTAGAGCATTGGTCCTAATGATTAAAGGGAAGTGAGGTATGTGGAGCACATTATCTTTTGATGAGATTGCTCTAGCTGGGCTGTGTATAGGGTGAGCATTAGGTCCGCCAGATGGAAGTTGGGTAAGTCATTAGTAGGCCGTCTTAGTAATAAAGGCGACTGATAATTTTAGCCAGCATTACAGCAGTAAAGGTGTAAATGGAGAGAAATATAAATCTGAGTGATATTTATGAAGTGAAACTGATAGTGCTTTTGACAGTGTGGATATGAGTATATGGAGGAAATGTAATAGAGAAGTCAGGCGTTCATGACCCTTAAGCTCTGGCATTCACGGTAGAGAGGCAGTGTCTTGGTATTAATTGGGAGAGAATTAGAGCAGAATGCCACTGGTTTGCTGTTACTTTTGTGGGCCTTGATGGATTTAGTTTATGCATGTTGAATTAGAGGGATGTGAATTGTTTTCTCTGGCTGACTAGACTTTTCTATCTATCTATTGCACTGACTCCTCAAAAATATTACTAAAACTGAGTCTATCTTCATCCTTCTAATATTTCTCTTTCCCAGAATCCCAGACTCAGTCATCTTGAAATGTTTTCTCTTCCTAGGACCTTCTCAGCTTCTGTATCAGCCCACTCAAATTCCATCTCTTGCTCTGTCCCGATTGCTCTTCCTCACATTTGCCCTTCTCTTCCATTTTACCCATACTAGGCAATTTCAGACTCCTTAGTTTCACTTGACTGTGCTCTTAACCTGCTATGTGGTCTTTTAATTTCCAAATCTTTCCTCGCTTGATATATATGCATTTTTATATTTCAGTATCAATTTTCATATTTAAGATTCTGATTTCCCCATATCCTTTCTCAAAATAATTCAGTGTCTCTTCTATTCCTTCTAAATAAGTTGTAGATTCACTTTGGCCTGGTGTACACTCTAAAATAAACAACAAACCGAACCAAAACAAAAAAACCTGTAGATTTTTCTTACCCTGCCACACTGTGGAATACAGTCATTAGGAACTGCCTGGGTTAAATCCTGACTTTAGTACTTACTAGTTGTGTGATTTTGGCTGAGTTATTTAATCACAATTTTCTATTTTTCAAACTGTATTAAAAATAGCAACTCATTTACATGGTTGTTTTAAAGTCTAAATCCATTAAATTCTCTTAGCACAGTCCCTGGCACAAGCTAGCGCTCAATTAATGCAGCTTCTATTATTATTCTGTGAACCTCCCACTATGTCCCCTCCATGTTGCCCGCACATTTAACCACTTCATGAGCATGCCATTTATTTCTCTTTTGTGCCATTTTATACTTCTTGCATTCTTTTGCCTAGAAGGCTTTCTCCTTCCTCTCTTGGCAGTCTCTCCCCACAACATAATTTCTTCCTGTCTAAATCTGTTCATCTCTTCAAGGACCAGCTCTTTTCTCTCCCCAGGAAATATCCCTGTCTTCCCCAGCCTGATCCCTCCTCAATTCTGTGTGTGGTTACCCAATATTTTTTTTTTTTTATGTATTCTGATATCTAATTTATCAGCTTCTCATATATAGCTTTTTTTTGCATCTATGCAGGGTGGTCCTTGAGAATAGGGAATTTATTTGCACAGTGTCAATAATTTTTGCAATATTAGTGAACAAAAGATGGCAATGTTAGGGGGCAATTACCTCAGTTTCCTGCGGATATTCTTTTTTCCTTCCCACACAAAATGGTTTTGGCTCTACTCCTCATCAAGAAACATCAAGTTACCTGTGCAGATCTTTTCCTTAAAGACAGGAGCTTTGAAGTGAGCAATCTGTTAAACCCATCAGGGCTAATGTGCTCTAGGAGCTCTCAGGAACTTGAAGTGCATTTAACTAAGCCCTTCTGGCAACAATGGCTCTGCTTTTATGTTCCAGGTTGTTAGTTTTGTTTTGTTTTACTCAGTTATACATAATTTGGAGGAAGCAGCTTTAGGAGAGGTAACTGAGCACCGGGTTAACACTGTTTGACTTGGAGAACTCCAATAATTGGTTTCTTTAAAATTTAAAAAAAAAAAGTGACATAAAAGTAATATTTAATATCTTTCCTGTTTCCTGACTAATTTCCTGTGCTTAAAGTTCTGCCGGGCCCTGGCCTTTGGATGATGAGCTTCCTTTTTTTAGGATGTTCCAAAATCCTGAATCAGGATTGATTCTTGTTTTATTCATCACTATACTTGGTAGTAACTTGCATAGCCTGAGATGAGGGTTTATTTTTCCCCTCGGAAGGTTTCAGGAATGTCTTTGTCAGGTCTTGGAAAATGTGCTCCAGGAGCAATAATAAATCGAGTGCTGCCTCAGAA
Source organism: Spilogale gracilis (assembly GCA_004023965.1). Taxonomy (NCBI): domain Eukaryota; kingdom Metazoa; phylum Chordata; class Mammalia; order Carnivora; family Mephitidae; genus Spilogale; species Spilogale gracilis. The sequence continues at coordinate 8,752 of PITA01026872.1, forward strand.
AGTCAGGCTGTCAGGGAACATACTTATCTCCACATTTGGGAAGCAAAGCAAAATACGTGCAGCTCTTTTAAAAACCTGTGTGAAAACTTTCTAAGGTAAGTGAGAAAGAAGATCAATCTGAGATGGCTTTATATCCACTTTATTTATAGTTTATGGGCTACATGGGTGTAAAGAATACTCTACACCCGTGATCATTCAAAGATGAACATTGTTTTTTTCTATAGTAATGTAGTACTGATGAAGCTTGATAGTTAAATGGCTCTGTTTCATTCTGTTTCAAGAAGCTATATTATGATATAAGAAAAATAAACAGTTATATTTAAAAAATACTTTCTTAGGTTTGCCTAAAGTGGAAGCCTGACTATTTTTTGTGAATAATGTGTTATTGGAACACGACTGAAGTAATTTGTTTACATATTACTTAGGGCTGCTTTCGCACTTCAACGAGCAGAGTTGTATAGATGCAACAGAGAACTTTTGGCTCACAAAGCCTAACAGTTCCTCTCTGGCTCCTTTTATTATTATTATTATTATTATTATTATTATTATTATTATTATTTATTTTTTACAGAGAGTGCATGCATGAGCAAGTGTGGGGGAGGGGAAGAGGGCGAGAGACAGCTTCTTAAGCAGGTTCAGTGTCCAGCGGGGAGTCCATTCAGTGCTCTATCTGAGCACCCTGAGATCATGACCTGTCCTGAAGTCAAGAGTCAGATGTTTGCCTGACTAAGCCACCCAGGTGCCCCATTTACTCTCTGGTTCTTGAAGAAAAAGTTTGTTGTCCCTTGGCCTAGAAGGAAATTTTGTCACAAAAGGAAGATTTTATTCTGTTTTTTCTATTATGACATTAATAAGAAGTTTGCTTTAGTTGTGAGAGATGACAGGATTGTAATGAGAGCATCTGTTTATTAACTGGTGGTCTTACTCTATGGATTTATTTGTTTGTTGTATAATTGGATTTAGAATAGGGCTAAAAATAAAAAGACAATAAATAAATGAAAAGACAATAAATTAATATCTGTCTCATCCAACTAAAGCATTTAGTAGCATCTTAATTGGATATCACAGAATTAGGTATTATTTGCAGAGTTACTGAGTCTGCTTATGTGAGGAAAATGTCACTTAAAAACTTAAAGGTTCAGGTCCTCTCTTCTTATAAATGGTTTTGAAAAGTAACCCTCTAGTTTGTTCAGCAGTGTGAAGAGTGACAATCGGTAATATAAACCATATGGCTTTGACCGTAGATTCCTGGGGAAAATGGTGCAGATCCCATTTGTCACTTTTGCCTCCATCTCTGTGTGAATGTGTGTGTGTGTGTGTGTTCATCCATCTTAAATATTTCTTAAAGAAATTGCAAAATCTGAATTTATTATATATTTCATGTATCTACATATTTTGTATTGTAGCTATGCATTTGTGGCTCACTAGCACACATTATACTCACCTAATCAAATACTAGCTCTGTCCTAGGTGCTAAAGGGAAACAAAAAGGCTTCCTAACTTCATCACGCTTTATTTGGAGAAGATGGGCATTTAATATAGTATAAACAAATTACCATATGTTTTTCTTTTTTTAACCTTTTTATCTGAGGAAAAAGGCACAAATAATAAGTGTACGGCTCCATGAAATGGTCATGTAACCAGCCCAGAACAAGATGCAGAACATACCCTACCATCCTGATGGTGTCCTTTCTTCAGCCCTACTTTCTGAGGAAGACCATGACCTGACCTCAGAGATTCAAATCTGAGGTTTCCAAAACATTGAGTTTCTGATATTTACAGATTGGGATATCTGCATATCTGCCTTCTTTTGAGAAGTCATTTCTGGTGACCCTGAACAGGTGTACTCCATCCAGGCAGTGGTTGGCTGAAACAGGAGAAGTTGGTCGTCCCTACGGGAGGGTGTGGTCCTTCTGGACCCCCTTGGCTTACCTCAGTTTTGTCACCAGCACTTGCAAGCTTTTTCCAACTCTTGATCCCAGTTTCAATGTCTTTGTGCTTTTGACCACCTTGAGCCTTTTGTATAACAAGGATACACTATATTACATACAATTTTTATATATAATTATATATATACTATATACATTCCTATTTGTTGTATTTATTTATCTTATGCATACACATTAAAACCATACAAATTTAACATGTTCCATATACAGAAGATAAAAGAAGATTTTTTTTTCTTTTAAGATTTATTTACTTATTTTAGAGAGAGAGAGATTGCACATGTGGGTACCTGGGAGCGAGGCGGGGAAGGACGGAGGGAGAGAGAGAATCTTAAGCAGTTTCTCCACTGATCATGGAGCCAACATGGGACCCAATCCCATCATCCTGAGAGCATGACCTGAGACCAGATAAAGAGTCTTAGCGACAGAGGTGCCCCCAAACAGAGTTTATTACAGGGGGCTGTGATGTGGATAGAAGAATCCCAGAAGTTTCCCCTAATAAAATAACAGTTTGGCTAAGGTGAAAAGTGAGAAGTTAGGCAAAGACAAAAGGAGAGGCAAAAACATATCCCAGGAACATATCCTTATACATTTACAAGTACACTAAGTATTTCACTCTAACAATCTTATCAATCCATTTTCCTCTGTTTATATATGCTCACAAGTGACATTTAGCTTTCCCATTCTTGAAACTTCAGCCATCACCTTCTATTGGATTCTCATGGCCCATGTTTCATATAGAAACATATAACAGGAAATTGTTGTTTAAGACTCACAGTCTTAAATCACAGACCTTGATCCCTGAAACAAATAATACATTATACATTAATAAAAAAAAAGAAAGAAAAATCTAACAAGAATTGTATCTTATAAAAACCTTAAAACAGGAAATTCAATGCTGCCTATCAGCCTATTAAAGAGCTCCCCCCGACCCCCCCTTTTTTTTGCTGTTGTGAGAAAAGTGTTGGTCCTTGGGTGGAATCTAGGACCTTAGTGTATGCTCTGACCATCCAATACCCACCTTCTTGGATTAGCTTATCAGTTATCTATTTCATTCTTGCTCTTGCTGTCTATCCACAATTCCTCTTTTTCTCTTGAACTCTCAAATAGACTCATATTTAGTTTCTGTCTTTTTAGCTCCAAAACCCACTACTCTCTATTTTCATCATTCCCATTTGAGACCATCACAGTCTTTTGCTTAGGAAACATCTGCTAAAGTTACAACTAAGTTATGGAATGAATAAGTTAGGGGACTAAAAGGCAAGCATGAAGAATGTAGTCAGTGATATCATAATGGTACTGTGTTGACGAATGGTAGCTCCCCTCTTGGTGAAAAGAGCATAATGTGTAAACTTGTCAAATCATTATGTTGTACACCTGAAACGAATGTAACATGTGTCAGCTATGCTCAAATAAAAAAAAAAATGGCTTTAGAAATACAAAATGGACACATTTCAAAGATTGTATTCAACTCATTAATTAGTGGAGTTAGTAAAATGTCAGAAATGATTCAAAAGAGGAAGTAGAGGATGTGAGATTTATAGAGCTATTTAGTTAAGGAATAAAGAAATTAATTTACTAAAAGATACTAATGTATTTGGGACACCTGGTAGCTTAGTTGGTCGAACACGTGACTGTTCTCAGGATCATGACTTCAAGGCCCACATTAAGGGTAGAAGTTACATAAAAGGTAAAATTAAAAAAAGATACAAAACTAGTTAAAGTCATACTAGGCAATAAATAATAACACCTCATTTATGGTGTACAAGTCATTGCAGTCATTTCTTTTGGACGAGAGAAGTAGTATAAAATTTTCTCAGCGAATTATCATTGGCATTTCACTCAGTTCTAAAGTTAAAGTTAACCTTTATTCTTATGTAGTTGCAACATATTCTGATCAGTAGTAAATAGGAAGTTGAACAGAGGTATGTAACTCTAGAAAATCAGAAAATCTCCAATTAGGTTATGTTTTATATATAATACCCAGCCACAAAATTGAAATGACACCTAGTAATCCTTTTGCCTATTCCCAAATACAGACCCATGTTTATGACTTAATTGTTCTGCACAGACTCTTAATATATTATAGAATATAGTTTAGATTTTTTTCTAAAATATTTAGAATATTTATATATTCTATTATTATAGAAAACCAATAATATTCTTTTCATAGTTTTACTACATAAAAATTTAAAACAACTTTGTAAGGTATCTTTTTTTTTAAAGATTTTATTTATTTATTTGACAGAGAGAAACACAGCTAGAGAGGGAACACAAGCAGAGGGACTGAAAGAGAGAGAAGCAGGCTTCCCGCTGAGCTGAGCGGGAAGCCCGATGTGGGGCTCGGTCCCGGGTCTCCAGGATCGTGATCTGAGCCGAAAGCAGTCGCTTAACCAACTGAGCCACCCAGGTGCCCACAACTTTGTAAAGTATCTTAATCAAAATCAAACATAAGCAATTTGTTGGGAGAAAATACTTTTTATTCATATAATATGTGAAGGTTAGTTCCTTTAGTGTTCAGAGGTATATAAAAATTATTTTAAATATTTCAGAGCCATGAAAATAATTAAGGGTAAGAATAATCAATTTATAGACATGATTTTAATGGACAGTTCTGTGAAAAGATGCCCACTGTCAATTGTTGTCACTGAAATGAAATGATGACCTCACACCCCACCACCCATAGCCATATAATTCAAAGTTTTCTCATCAGATCGGCAAAATTTATGTATTTTTTTTTCTAGATTGGCAAAACTTAAAAGCATTTAATGGTACCCAGTATTGACAAGGGTATAAGGAAATTGCTCTCTTTCAACTATCAGCATTTCTGTAAATGCTGTGGAATATTTGGAAATCATGTTGCTGTAACTTATTAAAATATAACTTCCCCATCATTTTTGGCCTGACATCATTAGTATTTTCTTTTTTAGTAAACATATAGAATATAAAGATATATGGTAGAGATTTTTTTTTATTGCGGCATTTATTATAGCATGAAACTGGAGAGATAAGAGCAAATAACATCAGTAGGGATAGGGTTGAGTCCATTATAGTTGCTTATGGTATAATGCTCTGGCTAGCATAAAGAATGAGTTGTAATTGTCTGTATGTCTATTCCATTTAAGATTGTTAAACTATAGAATATGTAGCCTATGATCATATCTTTAAAAACTAAGGACTAAAAGCAAGACAGTATTCCATATATATATATGAAGAGGTTATATAAGCAGAGAGGTTATACACAAAGCTTTACTGGTGTGTAAATTAGGTTATGAGATTGATATGAGGCTCCTAAAGACAGTTAATTTTGATACTTTATCATTTTGTTGAAAAGAATATTAATTTTACTATGACATATAATTAAATTACCATATTATATATAACTCTGCCCATATGCTCAAATCTCTCAAGGGGCTTGTTATGGAATTAGAATGCCATCCCAACCTCTTACCCCCGATCTGAGTCTCCTATGGTTCGGTTCTCCTTCCTGCTCCAATTTGGTCTTGAGCAATTCTGGCACTCCTTAGCTGCATCTAGAAATAATAGCCAGTTTTTAGTTTATGTTGCAAAGTTGCAGTTCTCTCTAATCATAAAGCCTCCCCGTTCACCAGCATATCCTTTGGCTACGATCACCTTTCCCATACTCTGGTTGAGTCAGTTTAAATGTCACTTCCCTAAAATTGCCACTTTGATCCTTCAATAAAAATTATGTCCCCCAGTTATTAACTCATAAGTATTCTGAAAAACGTATTTTTTTCCTTAATAGAAACCAAGGTGATGCCTATGATCTCTCAGAATTACTAAATGAAGATTTTGAATATGTTGTACAATATGAGTTAGATAAATATTCAGTAAATGTAATTTTTACAAACTAAAATTCTATTATTAGAGACAACAAGGGTCATGCATACAGTTGTCATTTATCACTTACATGAAAGCTTCTGGATTATTTCACTTTAAAAGAATTTCAGCTTGTCACACAAAAGTCTTACATGGTAAGATTATTTCAACATAGGGTTAACTTACCATGGAGAAAATGAATGCTCTTCCTTGATTTTTCTTCCCAGCTCTAGGAGCTGTTACTCAGAAGGCTTTTGTTTGATAAGAGGGAAGAAGTTTCACAAGTTTATTTAGTAACATACCTATTTAGCAATATAGGCATATTCATTGGACTTTAATTTCAGATAGAGGAAAAAATAAAGTTTTGGCTCCTTGGATTAGAACCTTCTAAAGACATAAATATTTAGATAGACTGCAAGGAGGTTCTGACAAGATAAAGTATGAAATATCCAAATAACTTGGAAGAAGAGTTAAGTGTTTTATATTTAGGGAGCAAACTCCCATCTGAAGTGATAGAAACAGTCTATCTCTTTCAAGTGATATATCTAAGCACATTCCTTAACTGAATGCAGAGTGAAAGTTTACCATATTAAATTGTCTCAAAATTAGACTTGGCTAGCTAACAGAAACAAATCAGGCATCTAAACAGGATATCCTTTACCTTTAGGTCATGAATATTTTGAAATACATTAATATAGATCATTTTTGTTTGTCATTATTTGGTAAGAGTTACATTGCCTTGAGCTGTGATATGTCTTGATACCCATTACTTCTTTAATAAAACAATATATTAGGAATCTGTATGACATTTTGTTCTGTCTGGTAATATGAGGGCATTAATATATCATTTATTATTATCAAGTAAAAGCTTGGATTTTTGATCACTAGAAATATAAAAATTTGTAGAGATGTAGGGCTTATTTTGGTGGTGGTGTTTAAATAGATATTGTTGGCTTTTGATACAAAGTTGAATGGCCTGGGGGTGTAATTATAGCCCATACGGTAAAACCTATTGAAGATTCAGAATGAATTCAATAGGAAGAAAATAAAGTTAAGTTTGTGAGATATTTTAATAGATCACATGGAATAAAGAATAAATATCTCCTTCAATTTTTTTGTAGCCAATAAAATATAGTTTATGAGGACTTTTCATCAGCTTGCAAATTATGCAGTAAAATGTATAGTCATATAACTGTTCTACTTGTGATAGTCTTTTAAAGCTTCAGTGAAGGAACATTAGTGCGATTGCAAAAGAGAAAGATGAAGCAACTGGTATAAGTTTTACTCTACATTACCATTTACGAATGCAGATGAAATAAAGAAAGAGGTAGAAGTGTTAACGTTTGAATTATTATTGGCATGATCTTTTTTTTGGTTAGCTTGATTTATAAATTAATATGTGTAAGGGTCAGACATAAAGAATTTTTGTTGACAGAATGCATGTGCTTATTTCATGGATAAAATATTATTGGCTTTTTCCCACCTTTATTGGGCATTCCCAGAGTCACGGTAAGTTAAACGGAATGAAAATTCTATTTTGCCCTACTGTAAGGCACAAATATGAATTTGTTTTTGAGTACATGCTCTTATAGTCTAGTCACTAGAGATGAAAAAAGTCACAAAATAATAATCAGTGCTCAAAGCTAAGGGTTTGATTTAATTTTCCTATATATGATTTTTCTCCAAAACAAATCAGCCTATTTTCAAAAGCTTCAAGGGTCTATTGTTTGTGGAACTCGGCTCTGTGGAGAGTTATTTAATTATTTTTTGGGAAAAGTTGAAAATGTGAAGTTACCTCAGTGAGTAAACATTTATTAAGCATCTATCACAAACTTGGTTTTCTGGAGAACATTCCAAAACAAAACTAAAGTATACTAAGTTATAAACTGCTGACATACAAAATAGCAAAGCTGTGCACGAGGAGGATAGAAATGCAAAAATAGAGTTACTGCCCAAAACAGGTTGTTTCAAAAGAATATTTTAGTAGGAATGAGATAAAAAATTTGACTAAATTTCAGCAATAATACTACAGAGGGCAAATTACACATGCGAATCCTCAGAGACTTCAGTGATAATAAGTGGCACATTGTTATGAAACTTCCCCTAGTATCCCAGGATTGTTAATTGAAAGAAAGAAGTCTTGATGAACTGTGGTCATTGAAGTCTTCTAATTTTTTTTTTCACATGCAAGTGTTAAAATATTAATGTCTTTGTAATTATCTTCCCAGAACTAAGCACATTTCTTAGTATGTAAAAAGCATGGAGATAAAGAAATTGCAGACATTGACTAATCTACCCCTCCCCACCACCCCGGAAAACAGAATTTGGTGGTGGTTACTAATTTGAGTTGCATAACATAGAGTAGCTAAGAAACGTAGTTTGACATACAGGCTATTTATTTATTTATTTATTTATTTTGATGATATGATCCTCTTGATCACTGAATATACTATAACAGTGCTAGGCACAGTGAACTTTAAAAAAATAGGAACCATGTAACCTAGCTGGTTAAGGAGATGTGCTATGTCAATGAATGACAATACAGAGCATCATGTGATTAGAGTCCAATATCAGTTGTGCAGAAAAAAAAAAACCAAAAAAAACCCAAACCCAGAATGGCAGCTAACTTATGTTGAGTTGCGTTTGTTGCAACTTATACTAACAACAGTAATATAAAACTGATATGGTAGCCCTAATACCAAATAAAACCCTAAGAAACATAAGAAAAATTGGTTAGGGAAGTTTATTGAATTCTAGCTTTACTCTTAGTAGTCAAGGCAATGGTGTAGACCTGATAATTATGAATCTTACTACTTACTCAAATGATGCTTAATAGTGTGTTAGGATTGAAAGTTTCTTTTTCCCAGCACTGGTCATTTTGAGATAAGATGGCATGCACATGTGCGTATACACATACAAATTTAAAGTATTTACCATGTGTGCACATATTCACATACATTTCATAATAATTTTTATGAACAGTTATTGAACAATAAAATTAACAGTAGTCTTGATAGTTTTGCATGATTTATTTGTATAACTAAATAGGTAAGCACAAAACATTATATCAACTTACAGTTAGAAAAGGCATTTTTTTTTTTATTTTGTGGAGGGCTACAAATTGGTATATTTCAGATATATACTGTTAAATCATCTCTGTAGTTCAGTAAAAAGAGTAGGATAACTCCTAAAAAGTGAATGGTTAATGTTTTCCTAGATTTTAAGCTACAAGCAGATACAGGAAGCTAAATTTTTCTTACAAAATAAAAGAAGTAACATTTGGCATTCAGTGAGGATGTTTAAAAAGAATAGAAGGTCCTAGATGACAAGTAGCTTTAAAGGAATGACGTTTATTTTGTCTGTGGCTTGTAGAGACAGCTTCATTTCTCCATAATCCTTTTAATATGATGTTGATCAACTATTGTTAAATTATATTATTCTTTGTATGCTGTCCCTGGCCTTCAGGGAAATTCATCTTAGCTCCATTATATCTGTTTAACTTCTTAATGACACACCAAACTTCTCTGTAGAAAATGGGTATTATTTTTTAACACAGAAGAAAAATACGTGTTTTCATCAAGTAAGATTTTTTAAAAAAGAGTTTGGGAAGGGAAGATACTGCAAAGTTAGCTTCCCTCCTACTTTCTTTGGAGAAACAACTTCAAAATTTACATTCAGGGGCCTGTGCAATCTAAGATTTGATATCTTAATCTAATAATAAATCTATGTGGGGGGGTTTACTTTTGAATAATGCTTTGGAGTTCAGGGTACAGTGGATTTTGCTGCAATTGTTGCTTTTTTCAGTAACACTTAAAAAAAGCAGTATTTCAGTTGACTTTAGACATTTGTGGTGATACTGTCTCACTTTTCTGTCATTTATATGTAGTACTATTGATTATCTATTAATATTTGTATGATATATTAATATATTTTTACTCTACTATAAAATAATATAGTATTTTTCTCATAATCTCATGAGATTTTGTAGGTAAAAAAATTGAGATTCTCATACATTAAGTACATCTCCTACCTTAATATAAATGAATGAGAACAAAATATTTATACAACTTACCATAATGGTTTTAATTTAAAATGTGGAAAATAAATACTTTTTCCAGTAAGCTATGTCAACTAATTTGCCCTCACAAAGAGTACATTATAGTAAATGCGTACCTGCTGAAATGATCCATTAGTTCAATTGTGATAAAATAAATCCTGATTAAAGGAAAGTGGGTGAGACAATTAGACTATGTGAAAGAACAGAGAAACTCAGGTCCTGGGGTGCCTTGGTGTCTCAGTCCTTAAGTGTCTGCCTTCTACCTTCAGCTCAGGTCATGATTCCAGAGTCCCACCATGAAGGATGAAGCCCCACATCACGCACGCTCTCTGCTGGGCGGGAATCTTGCTTCTCCCTCTCTCACTCCCCCTGCTTGTGTTCCCTCGTTGTGTCTCTCTCTGTCAAATAAATAAAAAAATCTTTAGAAAAAAAAAAAGAAAGAAAAATTCAACTCTGATACATTGGCTGGACTAGTGGAATTTTATTCATAGAAAGTATAACTGTTCCTAAAATGTTTAAAAATTGGGGTTGGTAGAGCACGTGATTCTTCTCTAGAAGTCCTGAATTCAAGCCCCACATTTGGACTAGAGCTTAGTCCCAAGAGGTGAGTCCTATTAAGTCCATTAAAAAATGTTTAAGACTCACTACTGTATATTTTCATTTCCTTCTTAGTAATTCAGCATTATATGTTTTTTTGTATTTTGATTAATACAATTATTGTTCCATATTTTTGTAGTAACTACCTATGTCTAATCTTCCAAATAAGTTACTAGTGGAATACATAAATAGTGCCACTACTGAATGCTACCACTTACATTTTCCTTTTAGAAACTGAATGGTTTTTTTTTCTTTCCTTGAAGTATAGTTGACACACAGCATTGCACTGATTTCAGCTGTGCAGCCTAGTGATTTGTCATGTGTAATATGCTATGCTCGCTATGGTGAGCACTATGGTGATACAATGCTCTCATTAATACCATTGACTCTATTCCCTGTGCTATACTTTGTATCCCTATGACTCAGTCTATAACTGAACGCCTGTGTCTTCTATTCTTCTTCATCTATTTTGCCCATTCCCCCATCTCCATCCCCTCTGGCATCCACCAATTTGTTCTCTATATTTATGGGTCTGATTCTGCTTTTTAGTTCGTTTGTTCATTTGTTTTATTTTTTAGATTCTATGTGTAAGTGAAATGGTATGGAGCTTTCTCTAATTCATTTCACTTAATGTAATGCTCTCTAGATATATCAATGTTGCTTTAGATGGCAAGATTTTATTCTTTTTTATGGCTGAACAATGTTGTATATATACCACATCTTCTTTATTCATCCACTTATGGATGAATATTTATGTAGCTTCCATATCTTGGCTATTATAAGTAATGCTGCAACAAATGTACCTTTTCAAATTAGTGTTTCTATTTTCTTTGGGTAAATATCCAGTGGTGGTGTAGTGGATCACATGGTATTTTGATTTTTAATTTTTTTGAGGAAGGTTCACACTGTGTTCCAAAATAGTTGCACCAATTTCTCTTTCTGCCAGTAGTGCACACGTTTCCCTACGTCCTCACCAACATTTGTCATTTCTTATCTTTTTGATTTTAGCCATTCTGACAGGTGTGAGGTAACATCTCATGGTGATTTTAACTTGCATTTTTCTGATGATGAGTGATGTTGAGCATCTTTTCATGTGCCTGTTGGCCATTTGTATGTCTTCTTTGCAAAAACATCTCTTCAAATCCTCTGCACAGTTTTTAATAAGATTATTATTATTATTATTATTTTGGCATTGAGCTGTTTAAGTTCTTTATTTTGGATATTAACTCCTTATTGGATATATAATTTGCAAATATATTCTCCCATTCCATATGTTTGTACAAATTACCTATGGAATATTTTATATATGTTACTAATAGAATACATAAATTGTAAAATAATATCATTGCTGAATTCTGATTATATTTCTTTAAAGTAACCAAATAGCAATTAAACAATTTCATTCAATTCAGAGACTTTCAGCAATGAATCAATAATTTTGGACTGTAAAGGTAATTGCCTAGAGGTAATGGAGCTCAGAATTAGCTTTAAGTTGTGCCTTGTCATTTAAAGCATGTGCATATACATATATGTATCAATAAAGAATATACAATTTCTTTAGTATCTATTCTAAATCAGGAGCTGTGCTAGGCATTTGAACCATAAAGTAAGAGAGATACTTTGTTGGGCAACTTTCTGTAAATTCTGATTCTAGAGCAGGTAAGAAATAGATTTCGCTACATAGACCCTGATTAATCAGCTAGTAATATTTGCCTCTAGTGCTGTGTGGAGAAGGATTCAGAGACTGCCTCTGGGCTCAATAGTAAACTATTTTAATCAGTTATTTATGCCTATAGCTGTCTGAGTTTGGGAGGGCAGTGCTTAGTGGTAGCAAGTCCATATTTGTTATATATATATATATATATATATATATATATATACCTGTTATCCCTTTTCTTATTTAGAATCAGCATTTTCTTTAGAATCAGCATTTCATTGGAAAAATAAATGCACTTTAAAGGTAGCATAATTGGGGTGCCTGGGTGGCTCAGTCATTAAGCGTCTGTCTTTGGCTCAGGTCATCATCCTGGAGACCCGGGATCGAGCCCCACGTCAGGCTCCCTGCTCGGCGGGAAGCCTGCTTCTCCCTCTCTCACTCCCCTTGCTTGTGTTTTCTCTCTAGCTGTGTTTCTCTCTGTCACATAAATAAATAAAATCTTTAAAAAAATAAAGGCAACATAATTATATAAAGGACAATATGAACAGATTAGTTTATGATTGATTCTTTTATTAAACTGTAGAAATGACTTACGATGTTAAATTTTTCATCCTTTACTAACTCATATTTATTTTTAGTTCTAATGAATCACCATTTTGCCCTTTGCTTCACAAAGAGCTTAGGGAGGTTAATGTTCTTGAGACTTTCAGGCCTGTCTCAGTGTGGCTTTATTTTGGGCAAAGTGTTATATTGGTGATAGAAGTTTTAGCAAAAACCATTAGGGAGTGTTTGTATTTCAAACTTCTAAAAGTTGTTTAAGATGAAAGTAGAGAAACTAAATTGGTAAACATTAAAATTTGTCTTGATAATGAGTAGCTAATGTCTGCATCATGCTGTCCATCTTTATATCTCTCCGTAGATTGCAATTAACATAATAAATATGTTAATATTTTCACATAATATAAACAGTGTTGGGTGCTTAGTAAATGCTCACTAAATGCCTGTTAATGATTTGGTAGATAAGTGATTTGTGTGTCAAGAATTTTTTGTTAGCATTG
>PITA01026873.1:0-21914 GCA_004023965.1 Spilogale gracilis
AATAAATAGATAGATAAACATCTTAAAAAAACACAACACCCTCTCTAGCTCCATCTATGTTACTGCAAATGGTGAGATTTCATTCCTTTTGATGGCTGAGTAATATTCCACATAAATATATACACACCACATCTTCTTTATCCATTTGAGCTCCTATTGTAAAAAAAAAAAAAAAAATTGCCCGAAAGCCTCAAGAGATCATTTTCTTTTCTCGAAGGAGCCATAGAAGCCCTCTGGTTGTCTGGCCATGCCTGGAGCTGAGGATGAGGCCCCAGCTTGTCACTTCCTCGCCGGCAGCCTTCAGCTCACACAACGCTATCTCGCCGCTTCCACAATTAGAGGTGGTGACTTTACTGGTAACTACATTCATGGACTATCTGTATCCTGCTTTTAAGAGAACATTTTATTTGTTTATTTGAGGAGGGAGGGGCAGAGGCAGAGGGAGAATCTCAAGTAGGATCCCTATCGAGGATGGAGCCTGAGGAGGAGTTCGACCCCATGACTTTGAGATCAGGACCTGAGTCAAAACCAAGAGTCAGACGCCTAACTGACTGAGCCACCCAGGCACCCCCCGTCTCCTGCTTTATACTGGTCATAAGGTCACTACGGACATCAAACTTAACTTGATCTGATAACTAATCCCACATTCCTATTGTTAAGGTTCTATTCCCAGAAACACTGCTGATACGTGGGAAGGTCAGAAGGGGGTAGTTGGCCAGAAAAACTGAAGTCACTTTAGATATTAGGGGTAGAAAAAGATTAATTGCAGAAAATTTCAGGCTTACGCAAACATTGAGACATTGGGAAATTGCAGGTGAGGATCTTCACTTCCAGAAAGAGCAGGGACCCCAGGTAACTGCAGCCCTGGAGTAGCTAGAGGCTGGCCGGTGACTTCAGCCACCTGCAGCACGCAAGGAGAGTCTCAGGCTGACCCCGGAAGCCAAGGGAAGCTACCACCACCAACTGCAATGCCCCCTCCTGTAGATGCCATGGAAGGAATGGCCGCTCCTTCCCTCTGCCTTCCAAACCTTGCTCAAGTGTCTCTCGCTGTCAGAATGTACATTTAAGGGTCTCTGGGAGCCCTGCTACTACCTTCCTCTACTGAGACACAGAAGAAAGAGGGATTATGCTGGATTAATGACAATCTGGTATTAAGTATTTGTCTTCGTTTCTAAACATATGAATTTTCTAATTTCTAAATTTATTTTTCTGCTTATCTTTTCTTTATTGGATTCTAGCAGAATTCCACTGTGAGCAGAGAACAGACTCTATGCACTTTCAATCCTTTCCAATTTTTTAAAGACTTGTTTTATAGGCCAGGATAGGATTGTTTTTTTATAAATGATCCACATGCTTAAAAAAAAAAAAGTGCTGTGCCATTGTTAGGTGTAGTGTTCTATATACACCCATTAGGTCAAGATTATTGTTTGCTTTGTTCATATAATCTATGTGCTTACTGATATCTTCTCTACTTGTTGTACCAGTTACTGACAGTTTTATGTTGAGTCCCACCATGATCGGGGATTATTCCCCTCTCTTTGAAGTACTGTGAATTTCTGTTTTATGTATTTTGAGGGCATGTTATTAGGTGCATAAAATTTAGAATTCATACCTTCCTGGTGAAATAGCCTTGTTTTCATTATGAAGTGACTTCCTTATCTCTAGTAATACTTTTTGCCTTAGAGTTGACTTCTTTCTGATACTGATCCCTTCTTTCTTTCGGTTAACATTTACATGGTATTTGTTTTCCCATCATTTATTTTTGGTGTTCTACATCTTTATGATTTAGATATGTTTCCTGTACACTTCATGGAGTTGAGTTTTATTTATTTTTATCCAATCTAACATTCTTTGTCTTTCAGGTGGAATATTTAGTCCATTTATATTTAATACAGTCACAGATATAATGGGGGCTAAATCACCCCCTTGTTACATGAGTTCTATTTATTCTGACTGTTCCATGTTTCTTTTTCTACCCAATATTCCTTTCTGTCGAATTGACTGAATCTTATCTATCTATTTCCCTTCTGTTAGTCTGTAACATATATAGAATATTATAATGGCTTATCAAAGATTTGGTCATAGTACCAGATTAGAGGGAAACACTTTGCAAGGCTGGGTACGCTCCCAGAATGCCACCTGTCCAGCACTGATATGGGGTGCTGCTCCTAGTGGTGGCAAGTTCCTAGCTGGAGCAGAGGCAGAAGCCTCTGTGGTAGCCAGGACTCTTCCGGGATTGAGATTGTCTCTAGAACAATAATTCTAGATTGATTGATGAACAATGATTCCTGAGGAATTTTTGCGAGATTTTTTTTAACAAGTGCTTCTCTGTTTAAATTACCAGGAATGGACTTTGTTGTCTGTAATTAAGAATACTGATCAACACAGACTTCAACCCTTCATTTACATTTTTGAGCATTCTAATTGCCCTTGGTCAGACTACTCTAAAAAGTCTCTTTTATATGATCATGAAACTAATAAATAATGAACATCCAGAATATATAAATAACTCTTACAATTCAACAACAAACAGACCATATATTTTTAACTGGGCAGAGCACTTGAGTAGACATTTCTCCAAAGATATACGTATGGGTAATAAGCACATGGAAAGGTGCCCAACATTACTAATAAATGACCAGGGAAATGCGAATGACACATCACCTCAGACCAATTATGACACCCTCCTGATGACCGTTATCAGAAAAACCCAGAAACTAACAAGTGCTGGTGAGTGGCAAAAAATTGGGATGCCATGCATGGTCGGTGGGAATGTAAGTCGTCGCAGCTGTTCTAGGAAACTGTGGCAGTTTCAGAACCAACATATGATCTGAATTCCTCCACTGGGTATTTATCCCAAAGAATTAAAAGCGGGGACCCGAGGGGATGCTGGCACACCTGTGTTCACAGCAGCTGCCACACGGACACAGCCCACGTGTCCGTTGATGGACGAGCAGAGACGCCTGTGGTCCATCCACACGGCGGACTGTCCCTCGGCCTGGACACGGGGGGACACGCGGACACCTGCCACAGCGTGGATGGGCCTGGGGGACATGATGCTGAGTGACATAGGCCAGACACAAAGGGACAGATACGACAGGACTCCACCCAGATGGGGTCCCTAGAGTCTCCAGATTCACAGGGAAACACAGTGGACTATGGGTGCTGGGGGCCGGCAGAGGGATGAGGGCCGATGTCTTGGGGAGACAGAGAGTGGATGGTGGGTGCCAAGGGCTGTGGGAGTGATGGGGGTCGGTATCTCAGGGGGACAGGGAGTGGACGGTGGGTGCTGAGGAAGGGATAGTGGTCAGTGTCTCCTGGGGACAAAGAGTAGACGGCGGGTGCCAAGGACCAGGGAGGGACGGGGGTTGGTGTCTCAGGGGGACAGAGAGTAGACAGTGGGCTCTGGGGCTGGGGGAGGTGGTAGGGGTCACTGTTTCATGGGGACAGGGACTCAGTTTGGGAGGATGGAAAGCTCTGAGGACAGATGGTAGGGATGGTCCCCCAATGTGAATGTGCTTAGTGTGCCCGAGCTGTGGGCCTAGAGATTCTGAAGACATTAAATTATATACTATGTATATTATACAACAATCTTAGAAGATTAATTTATTTGGAGTGCATTCATACTGTGACTGCTGGGTCTGTTTCCATCACTTGTATCTCAGTTATGCCTCTGTCAAGCCATGAAACCCTTTTAAAAATAAAGAATTTTAAAGCACGATTATGTGTGAAAGAAGCCAGACACAAAAGACTGTATCCAGCTTGATTTCATTTACGTGAAATTCGAGAACAGGCGTGGCGTGCATGGGTGCTGGACGTCGGAGCCCGGCTGCCTCGCGCTGAGCGGGGGTCTCCATGAGGGGCCCGGGGGGGGGGGTGTCTGGGTCTGATGGCAGTGGCCCGAACGCCTCCAAGGTGGAGTGCTGGCCACACACGTGTGTGTGTTCATCAAAGCTCATGAAATCATGCTTCCTGGAAATCTTCGCGTTTCTCTCCATTTAAGAAAAATGGGTGGCTAAACAGAGAAGCAGACAGATCCGTATTTGTTCTTGGCAATCTTGGCCCACTTCCCTTGGTAAACAATAAAACAAGGGGAAAAACGCTCTGCAGGAGATGTGAATCCCACAATAACACACTGGTCCCCGGAAACGACACTCTGGGGACACCCGTCTTCCAATACTAAGTCAGGAAAACACACGGTGAGCTAGTCCACGCAACCAATGTCCACACCATACACAGTGTGTGCCCAAGACCACCACCAGGGAATGCCGCACTTTCGGAAATCCGGAAACGGTGGCGCTCCGTGGGGCCGGCTCCTCCCCACCCCTCCGCCTCGCCGTGGGGGCCCCGTGGTGCCGGAACACCTGCCTGCCGGACTCCGGGCTCTGCCCCTGTCCCATCCTCCTGCGGTCCCTGCGCACGCAGCCTTCCAACTGCAGAGGACTGCCCACCCACTGAGCTCTCCCCCCCCCCCCCGCAGCGGGTAGGGGCGTCTCCGCGGCCCCCGGGTGCCCTTGCAGACCGTCACCTCCTTGGGTCTCTCCCTCTCAGGGGGGATGACTCTGCCCACCTCATAACTGCTTAAAGAGAGAAATGACGGGGGCAAGCATGTTTCATGACATTTGGGGCTCGGCTCGCATATACATCATTGTTCTTAGACCTCGCAAAGGGCAACATAGGAGGGGATGTGTCCCCAGTGTCTCGGGGGCTTGCACCCGAGTCAGGAAAGCAGCAGGGACCGACCTGATATTAATCTGATAGAATGATGTAACTGCCAAATAAGTTCCGCAGGGGCGTGGGGGAGAAGGTTTGCTGAGCGAGAACGTGCAAGCAGGTGGAGGAAGCGCAGTCGCCAAGGAAGGCTTTACATGACCCCTCACCTTCCTGCACCCCATCCGCTAGTCCGTCGGCCGGGCCCCCAACCCCCACTCAGGCTCAGCAGTGCCCAGGCCCCACGCAACTAGGGGTCCCAGACCACTGTGTGATGACCCAGCTGATCCTGGGACCCCACTGGGTACACGTGAGGCCCCAGGAAGCTCATGGGGGACCCTGTGGCCCAGTGGGAGTATCTGGGAGGGCTTCCGGGAGGAGAGGAGCTGACATGTCCTTACCAGCCCAGTGAAAGTCTCTGTGAGTGACTTCCTGGCCACCGGAGCGAGGGACCCAAGGTGGACGGTCAGCAGCAGACACAGCGAAAGGGCTGCGAAAGCAGGAGGCTTGGAGGCCGGTCAGTGCTGCTCTGTCTGGGCCTGGAGGGAAGGGGGCAGGGCGAGGCTGGGCCAACGCTTTGGGTGCTGTGTGCCTGGGGACTACGGGCTCTCCAGCAGGGGAAAGCAGGTCATGTTGGGGCTGGCAGCTGGCGGCAACCCCGAGGGGAAGGGGGCGGCAGGTCAAGGCTGGCTGGAGATTGAAGCTGGCTGGCGTGCCATGTTTCTGGCCCACACGCTCTCCCGAGCCCTGCAGGCCACATCGAGGGCTGCGGTCTACCTGCCCTGCCCTTAGGTCTGCATGGACTTCTGAGTGACCTCTGAGACCAGGACATTCCTCGATCCTGGAAGCCAGATACCGAGAGCCGGGGACACTCAGAGCGTGGAGAAGCCCGTGACAGCCAATGGCCCCAGAGAAGGCCTCCGCTGGAAACCAGTCAGGAGGGCGATGAGGAGCTCTGGAAGGTTCTGGATGATTCCTGCCTAGCCCTGTAGTCTGCGGCTGAGGCCCCAGGCGTCAGGCACGCCCAAGAGCCACGCTCGCTCCCACTCGAAGGGTCCGTGAGCTTAACAGTGGCTGTTGAGGCCACTGAGCTTTGGGGAGGTCTGTTGCATGGCCAGGTCGGGGTCCCTCTGGGTGCCCGGAGCATGTGGCACCCACCTGCAGGCCCGGCGGCACTGGGATCGAGTTGGGCTCCTGCGTGGCCATGGCGATGGGGGACCGGGCAGGGCTGCCTCGCGCACCTGCCCCGAGGGCGAGCGCTCTGCGAACCGGGAGGGAGAGGCATTTCCTGGCGAGAGAGGCCTGTCCGCCAGAGAGAAGACAGACTCCCCAAGACCTGAGCGGAAGTGACGGTCCCGAAAGCAGACCAGCAGGGAGCCCAGTGGCTGTCTGCACCCCATCTGTGCTCCTCTGTCACCCTCACGGCCCGTGATGCCCACGTCCTGGGGACGCGTCCCCGCTCCTGGCCTCTCTCCTCCCCCTCGTGATAGCAGCAGAGCCCCAAACACTGCTGGGCCCGCTGCCACTCCTGCGAGGGGCAACGGCGGTGAGCCACGGCAGAAATGCCCCGCCCGGGCTGGGCCGGCATCAGGGCTCGCGCCTCAGGCCCCGGGCCCCAGCTTCGCCTCACCACCTGCACCCGAAGCTGCCCACTCCATTCTTGTGGGCACAGCAGTGAGGGCAGGTGCCACAGCAGCCCAGAACCCTCCCTGGCATGGAGAAAGGCCGTGATTGCTGCTCAGCGAAACCCGTGCTTGCGAGGGGCCCAGAGCCCTCTCTGGGGGCTGCTGTGTGGGGTCCAGCCAGGGGTCCCAGACCCGCTGTGCCAGTCTCTCCTGTGTGGCCAGACCACTGGGCACCATCACAGGACAAGGCCGCAAAGGGGTTGCCACCTGACCCTAATGCAATCCTGCCTGTGTGGACACCTGCTCACGGACAGGGGAGGTGAGGGCGGGAAGGGGCCCTGCTGCCACTGGGTGGGGGGGCAGATTTGAACCCGGTGGGCGGAACCCTGACCTGGGGCGTCTAACCACTGGACCGTCCTGCCTAGACCGGCACCTGGAGCCTCCTGTCCTCAGTAAAGCCAGGGAGCTGGGGGTGCGCCCCGCGGTGTCAGGCGGCCCTGGAGCTCAGAGCCTCAGTAGGAGAGGACTCCCCACAGCCAGCACCTGCCACCTGCGGCGGCTGGTCCTGCCGGGTCTCTCCTCGCTCTAATCGGGGCAGAGAGACTGGGAAGCGGGGGTCTGCCACACCCCAGCTGCTGCCGTTCCTTCTCCCCGCGGCTGTGTTCACCTCCTGTAAAACCAAGCAGGGCGCGCACCGTCTCGGTTCTCGTGGCCCAGCTGCGGGGGGGGGGTCCCGGTTCTCGTGGCCCAGCTGCGGGGGCGGGAGGGGGTCCCGGTTCTCGCAGCCCAGCTGCAGGGGGCTCGGCCGGTGCCCGTTAGCCCCCTCCCGCTCCTGCAGCGGCTACTCTGCTCACACGCTGCTCTGTCCTGAGCCCGGGACTGGCCTGCAGACAGGCTGCCCGGAGCCCAGGAGGCCGGGGAGGCTGTGTGGCTAGAAGCGGTTTGTGTTTGTGAACACGAGGCTCACACGGCGCCTGATGTCCTTTGGACCACGGCTGCAGGGCTGGGAGCAGACAAGCCGCAGGTGCCTGGGGGCCCCCCGCGAAAGTGGGGGGATGGCCCACTGGCTGTGCCTTGCCCCTCTGGTGGACCTGAGGAGTGGGAGTGGGGGCTTCTCTGGAGCTCTGTCCCCTTCTCTGCCTCAGTGGCCCTCCAGGCACCAGGCCCCTGGTGGGTAGGACACGCTCTGAAGGCCCCACAAGTCTACTGCCCCGGCATCCCGTCTGCTCCCTCGACTCCCCCGCTCCCCCTCTACTTGGGGAGGGGGGCACCTGCTCACGCAGGTGCTTGGCAGAATGTGGGACACATTTGATTTCAGATAAACAATGAATATTTTTTTCAGCATAAGTATGTCCTACCTATTATTTAGGACATGCTAATACTAAACAAATCATTCATTGCTTCTCCGAAATTCAAATCCAACTGTGCATACTGTGGTTTCGTTCCTCCACCCCTCCCCCCGCTTATGACACTAAAGTCGACAAAGGGCAAACTCGCCCCGTGTGCCACCTTGTCTGCCCCTGGCCTCCTCGGGGACAGGGTGAGCCCATCCCATGCCCAGCCCCTCCCCTAGGGTGGCTGCCCAGGCCAGCTCCTGCCCTCCCCCTGCTTCAGGGCCCTGGGCGCCGTTCCGACTCGGGTCTGGACGGATGCCAGGGCTCGTCTTGGCCACGCAGAGGCCAATGCCAGCGTCCCGGCCTGGGATGCGTCTTCACAACGTAACTGTCCCTCCCGACCACCCCGTGGTCAGCTCAGACTGTGGCCCTACTCCCTTCCCACCCGCTGGGCAGGTCATCCCCGTGTCCTCCTGTGGCCCAGGCAGAGAGACGAAAGACCTTCTGGAAACAAGCACAAAGCTCCAACCTGGTTTTAAAAGAAGGGACCAGCTCCTCTGCAGACAGAAGGCTTCTCTGGGCACCTCTGGGGAGGGCCGTGGTGGTGGTGAGAGTGGGGGTGACAGGTCCCAGGCTGGCCCACACCCCTGCAGCCGGGTCGCCAAGCATGGACTCACTCACCACACCAGCTCCCAGTGGCTCAGGCTGGTGGTGGTCCGTGGGCCCCAGAAGCCCAGCTGGCCTGGGCTCACACAGCGGCCGCCTCGGAACAAAGACTGACCGCTACTCCCCTCCCCGGAGACCTCCGCGGTGGGAGGTGTGGGCCGTGTCATCAGTTTTGGGGGGGGTCACCAGCCTCCCTGTGCGCCACCAGCGGCGGCTCGGTCATCTGTAGAACCGCCTGGCTTCTCACGGCATCCTGGCATCGGAGCATCGTCATGAGAACGCTCTCACGTCCTGTCGTGGACAAATCCCTGATTAAACCCCGGTTTCAGCGGAAAGACTGACTTGTTGGGGCGCAGCGAATCCAGCAGCTGCTGGGGTCAGAAAGGGGATGCGCCAGCCTGCCCTGCGATGGGGCAGACACATTCCAGGAAACAGACTATCCTCTGACTTATAGAAGTTTAATTATTAACATTCAACATAATTACGAGATATTTTTCTTCCGCTCGCATCCGAGGAAAGCTCTCTGCCCGCCCTTTGGAGACATGTGACCTGCTTCTCGGGGCGAGAGAATGTCTAATGGACTTCTAATTCTGAAAAACAAATAATAGTAATAATAATCATAAAAAACAAATTGAGAACATAAATAAGCGGCCCGGTCAGCGGGCGCGGAGCCGAGGCGCCAGAGGTGGGGTGGAAGGTGACCCGCGGGGGCCGCTCCTCTCCGGAGCCTGGAGCGCGCTTTGCACGGGCTGCCGTCCCGGAGCGCACGGAGGGTGAAGCCGCTACTCCCTGGCGGCCAGGCGTCCGTATCTCCAGGTATGGCCGCTATCAATCAGACGGGGAGGCCCCGCGGCGCGCTCCGCGCTCCTGCGCTCCGGCTCTCTCTGCGCGGGCTCGAGGGGCACGCGGGGGAGGAAACGCGCACTCCCCGCAGGTGCTTCCCGCTCCCAGGTCTTCACCCCACGAGTGTGCTTGCTAGCTAGCGAGGCTGCTTCCTCCTGCCTCCTACTCCTTGGCAGGAGGAGGGGGCGTGGGGCTGGGCTGTCCCCGGAGGAACCGGATTAAAGCTCCAAAAATAT
Organism: Spilogale gracilis; assembly: GCA_004023965.1. Lineage (NCBI taxonomy): Eukaryota > Metazoa > Chordata > Mammalia > Carnivora > Mephitidae > Spilogale > Spilogale gracilis. The sequence continues at coordinate 9,415 of PITA01026873.1, forward strand.
CCGGCCAGTGCGGGGAGAGCGGGCTGGGAAACAATGCCGCCCTTCCCTCCTGCCCCCAGCGCCCGCCGGGCTGCAAGCCTGCGCTCTTATCCCCGCCCCCCACCCCTGGGAAGTCCGCCGAGGCGGACGGAACAAAAATCCTCCGCTTTTAAAGAATATGATCCCCATCTTCTTTCCAACCTATTTTTTTAAATGTTTAATTGTGGCTAAAAATACAGGTAAGATTTACCATCTTAAGCATTGTTAAGAGCGCTGTTGGGTAGAGTTCAGTGCATTCACATTGTCCTTCCGCCAATCTCCAGCAGCCTGGGGACTCTTAACTGCCTGTTTCTTATTCGGGTGTCAGTGGAAATACACGTGGGGAGCGTGAATCACGCAGGCGCCTGGCCGTCCCACCAGTGAGCCCAATGGCCCAGAAGCAAGGCCATGCGCCCTGGATCTTGACCCTGCAGGTAAGGGTCCCTGCACTCTCAAGGCTCTTCCAGGCCCACCTGCTGAGGGGCAGCCTCCCCACCACCCTGGGCAGGAGCTCAGAGCCTCCTGGCGCCCCAGGGCAGCCCAGCCCTTGATTCACTGGAAGTCTCTCTGTGCCCTGAGGCCGGATCCTCAGCTCTGGAGCCTGTCTTTCCCCAGGACAGCCCTCGCCTATCAGAGGCAGCCACAGACCCTGAACACCCCTCGCTTTCCTGTCTCCCTCTCCAGCTCTTTCTCTTGTTCCTGAAGATGGGGAAGGGCGCATCGCCTCGGCATCTGTGGCAGGAGCCTGGAACCAGGCCCCCAGAGGCGCTGCAGTCCTGGGCTGCAGGGGCTTGGTCTCTCCCCCAGAGGCAGAGGTGACGGGGCCATTGCCACTGGGGCCCTCAGGCCAAGCAGCTCCAAGAATCAGCCGAGCTTTCCGCAGAGCCACCGGGGACAGGCGAACCCCAGCATGGCGCAGCCAGGGAGGGCACCCGGGGCTCGCTCTGAGGGCCTGCCCCATGAACTGTGTCCCAGCACCTGCTCCCGGCCCTGCTCTTGTCACCACTCCCTCCCCCATCCTGAGCTGAGTGGGGGGAGGGGTGACCCCCAAGGTGTGGAGACCAGCCCAGCAGCCCAGAGTGGGGCTCTCACTTGGGTTTGCCTCCAGGGCAAGGTGGGGGTCCGAGTGACACTCCCCCCCCCCCCCCCCCCGTGACAACAACCAATCAGGCTGCCGGACACCCCACCCTCTCCCCAGTCCAGCCCTTCCGCCTCTGCTGGGCTTGGCTAAGTGAGGGCCGGAGGGGGGTGGCTCCCGGGCCAGAGAGCAGGCGGAGGGTGCTGTCTCTGGCCCTGTCCCCACTCCACCCCCCCAAGCCACCCCCAGCCCAGCTCTCTCCTCCTCCCTCTCTTTTTGTAAACTTTTATTTTATTTTATTATTTTATTTTTAAATAGGCTCCACACCCAACATGGGGCTTGAACTCACAGGGCCCTGAGATCCAGAGTCCGGTGCTCTGCTGGCTGAGCCAGCCAGGTGTCCCTTCGTCTCCTTTGTGATCTGACTTTGCCAGCATAGCAGGGCCCCTGGGGGCCGCCCCCTCACGGCTCCCAGGCTTCTGTGTCCTCAGGGCAAGTGGGCAATACAGCCTGGGAACCAAACCAGTATGCGGGGTGTCCTTACAGGAAGAGGAGATGTGGCCGTGGACGCGTGTGGGGCAGGGAGCCCCGGTGACACGGGGCCTGTGGAAGGGCTGAGCAGACGAGGAATGAGAGCCCACCTGCATTTCAGAGGGTCCCTTGCGCACTGCAGTTACCCCAGAAGAGACACCAGGGCCTCGGAAGTATGAAGTGCCTGCACACCGACACAGGATGGTACAGCAGCCCCCCACCTCCACGGCGACCAGCCCCTGGTGGACAGCAAAGGGGGTTCATCGTACCGCCTATAGGTGGGCAGAGGCCATCACGTCTAGGACGGCACTGGTCCATTGCAGAGTGGCAAACGTGGTCAGGGGTGGCTGGCGTCCAAGATCAGTGACTGTGGCCTGGGGTGGGGGCAGGAAGAGGAAGGGAGGTCAGTGGAGGGACCCGGGGGGCTGGCAGGAGGACCCAGGGCCATCCTCCTCTGAGATGCAAAGAAAGAAGAGAGGGGCAGAGGAGGGTGGGAGGCTAGGGCTCCCTCTCTGAGACCCCCGAGACCAGGAGACAGAGCAGGCTCAGGGCAGGGGAGTGGCATCAGAGATCCTGACCAGAGGCACCCTGCTCCAGCTCTCAGGCCACAACTGACCCCAAGGTGAGGTCAAGGGACGGGGGGCCCTGGTCAGATGAGGGCCGGGTGGCTTCGTGTACCCCTGAGGGAAGCATGGGTCTGTGCACAGGATGGGGGGACACAGTGAGCCCAGGAGAGCTGGGGTGGTGTGTGAGCAGGCATGGAAGGATGAACATCCCAGAGGCAGGACGGACAACACCCAAGGCAGCTGAGGTCAGAGAGGGTTCCCGAGTCCTTACATGATCCTGGGAGACAAGAAGATTGCCATCCTTCCCTTCTGGGCACATCGCTCCTGCAAAGGGTGTGTGGGAAGCCCCTTTCCCTGTGAATGAGAGGCTGGAGGAGCGCTAGGAGGCCCCTTAGATCTCTCTTGGCCCAGGAAAGCAAATACCAGCCAGGCCCTGCCCACCTGGCTGCTCAGATGCCCACCTGTATGTGCTCCCCAGGGGGTTTTTCGGGCGCCTCAGGCTCCTTGGCCGTGAGCAGTGTCCCAGCCAGCTCACTTAGGTCCACCACCCCAGACTTGTCACCATCAGTGTGCAGAGGCTCAGCAGCTGGGGTGGGGGCGGTGTCCATGAACCCAGACGGTGGTGTGTATCCACCAGCCCTGCGCCTCAGAAAACAGTGTGGATCCAGGCGCTCCCATCCCTGGGGCTGGGGATGTGAGCCGCTGGGAGGGACGGGCAGAGAGGAGGCTGTTCACACGCCTCGGAACCTGGGGCAGCCACAGAAAGCCTGACACTGGCGGGACTCGACAGGGGGTGTGGGATGCACCAAGATGCACCCCGAGCCCCTCCAGCCTGAGCCGCAGCTGCCTGCGCCCACAAGCCACCCGCTGGCCACGGCTGCTCTGCTGTCTCCTGTCTCTCACCGAGGCCACGTGTAGACCTTCTCTTGCTAGCATGTCCCCCTGAGGGCCTGTGCTCCGGGTGGACGGGATGGACACCGGAACTGACAGCGCTGTCCCCGCCCACGGGAACCTGTAGGCTGCAGTGGAGATAGCATTCCCCCTGAACTGCGAGCAGGAGCTTGGTCCACTCTGCTCGGTGCCCATGTCCTCCTGCAGCCTGAGGTTGCTTCCTCCAGGAAGCCTTCTTCCACTCACCTACCCACAGCCATCGGATGTAGGAAACCCACAGGGATACGGGCTTTCTCTCTCCACCCGGACCCTCGGCTCCTCAACGGGGAACTCGTTCTCTCTTGCTGGCTTTATTGAGGTAACATCCTTAGGCAGCAATCCCGAGCTGTCCCGCAGGCACTGTTGGGGGCGGGACGTGACAAATGCACAGCTGCTCAAGGGCCACAGTCAGGCTAGGGTGCATTTCCGGCCCCCCAAAAGGACCATCCATCCCTGCCTCTGTGGCCGGCGGCTTCCTCCCTGACCCTGCAGCTGGCAGCCGCAGTCTGCTTTCTGTGACGTCAGTCTTGCCTTTGCTGCGATGTCTTATACATGAAATTCTAGGGTTTTGAGGCTCCCCTCAACCCGCCGCAAGATGTCTCTGAGATCCGTCCGTGCCGGGCGCCCCTCGGTAGCATAGGACCCCACCTTGTGACCAGACACAGTCACCCACTGAGGGATATCTGGGTCACTCGCAATTTCTGGCCGTTACAAAGAAAGCTGCTGTCCCTGTTGACATCCAACTCGTGTTCACGGAGGTTTCCGCTTTTTTCTTGGGTAAACACCTTGGAGTGGGATTGTTAGATTGAGTGCTAAGTGTGTGTAGGATTTATGAGAAATTGTCAAGCTGGTTTCCAGGGCGGCCAGACCCTTTTGCCTTCCCTTTGGCACATGGATGCCTTCCAGGTGCTCTGAGTTCTCGTCGGTGCGCAGTCAAGTTGTTCCGACTTTCAGGCAATCCCACAGGTGTGCAGCGGATCTCCCTGTGGGTTCACCGTTCCCGTGTGGCATGACGAAGCACGTTTCCATGTGTTGAATTGCCGTACACACCTCTTCATGGATGAAGCATTTTGTTCAATCTTCCTAGTCTAGTTTTCTTCTTATTGAGTAGTAAGTGTTCTTTACGTATTATAGACCTACATCTTTTACCCGAGGTATGTTTTGAAAACATTTCCTCCTGATCTGTGGTTTTTCATTTTCTTTACAGTGCTCTCTGAAGCACAAACGTTTTTAATTTTTTTGAGGTCCAATTATTATTTTTAAAGTTTTCTGCTTCGTATTTTGTACTTATCTAAGAAATCTTTGCTTACCCCGAGGACCCAGAAGTTTTCTCCTAGAATTTTTAGAATTATAGCTCTTATGTTTGGGTCCATGAGCTGTTCCCAGTTAATATTTGTTAATATCAACTAGTGAATCTAGTGACATGTGTAGATAGCGTGAGGTAAATTTCTAGGCTCTTGATTTGCATACGGATGTCCGTTCCAGCACCTTTTGTTGAAATGATTACATTTCTCCGGTGGGTTACCTGGCTCCTTTGTTGAAAACCCACTGCCATAAACCTAATTATTGATTTCTGGGCTCTAGTGTCATGCTGTGATTTATATGTCTGTCTTTAAGCCAACATCATTCTGTCCTGACTGATGCAGCTTGAGGGTGAGATTTGAAGGCAAGGAAGATGAATGCCCGACTTCATCATTCTTCAGCATTGTTGAAGTTTCCTTGGTCCTTTGTATTTCTTTTTAAATTTTAGGATCAGCTTGTTAATTTCTCAAAAAAAAAATAAGCTGTGGTGGTTTTGCTGGAAATTGCACTGAAAATGCAGACCAATTTGGGGAGAATTGATGTCTTTTTTTTTTTTTAAAGATTTTATTTATTTATTGACAGAGAGAAACACAGCCAGAGAGGGAACACAAGCAGGGGGAGTGAGAGAGGGAGAAGCAGGCTTCCCACTGAGCAGGAAGCCCGATGTGGGGCTTGATCCCGGGTCTCCAGGATCATGACCTGAGCCGAAGGCAGTGCTTAACCAACTGAGCCACCCAGGCGCCCCGAGAATTGATGTCTTAACAGTAGTGAGTGTTGCAATCTGAACAAGGCACAACTCCATTTATTAAGTTCTTTTTTTTTTTTTTTTTAGTCTCTCAGTGGTATCTTGTAGTTTTCAGTGAACAGATTTCACAAATATTTTGTTAAATTTACCTTTAAGTATCAAGGCTTTTGATTCTATTTGTAAGTGCTATTGTCTTTATGACTTCAGGTTCTCATTGTCCATTATTAGCATACAGAAGCAGGACTTTTTAAAAAACACTTTATTTATTTATTTGACAGAGAGAGCTAGCACAAGCAGGGGAGTAGCTGGCAGAGGGAGAGGGAGGGGCAGGCCTCCCACAGAGCAGGCAGCCTGATGTGGGACTCAATTCCGGGACCTCAGGATCATGACCTGAGCCAAAGGCAGTTGCTTAACGAGCTGAGCCACCCAGACGCCCCAGAAGCAGGACTTTTATACCCTGGCCTTGTAGCCTGTGATTTGCCAAACTCACTTGTTAGTTCTGGTTGCGTTTAATAGCTCTGGTTTTCCATGCACAGTAATGTCAACTGTGAGTTGAGATAGTCTTAATTGTTCCTTTTCAAGCATGTACCAGTACACACAGAAATGTTTTGGGGGGCTTGTTTTCCTTGCCTTATTACATGGAATAAAGGGATGCCGGGATGTGTTCTCACCTCACCCCAACCTGGTCCTTCATCACCTGGGTGACGCCTGCTTTCCCTTCTTCATCAGGGTGGAGGAGCTTGGTCCTGGTTTTCCCAGATTTTTTGTTTGTTGAATCACGAATGTGCGCTAATAACATAGTGAGCTATATCCATCAATCCTGAAATGTGAGACTAACCTTACGTTCCCGGAATAAGCGCCACCTGCTCATATGCTCAACTCTTTTTTACACTGCTGAAATTGGTTTGCTAATATTCCGTGAAGGAGTTCTGTGTCTGGGCTCCCGAGTGATATTGGACTTGGATCTGCGTTTCCCACCTTCTCCGAGTCCGGATCTGGTACCAGGGCCATGGTGGTCTCATAGGAGGGCTTGGACGTGTGACCCTCCTCCGTGCTTTGAAAGTGCTGTGCAGTGTTGGTACTATTTCTTTAAATGTTGGGTGTACTGTGTCCTCCCCCCAGGCCTCCCGTCTGTCCCAAGGGCAACACTGGACCAGGTGGACGCCTGGTCATGAGGGGTCGTGCCCTTGCCCCCTGCAAAGATGGGGAGAGGAGGGGTTCTGCTGTGAACACGTTGAGTTTGAGGATTTGTGCAAAGGCCACAAGGAGAGGTCAGAAGGGAGGTGGCCCCACGGCCCTGGAGCTGGGGTGGGGCTGGCCATGGGCTGGGGCAGTTGCCTGGAGCACACAGAGTGGCACATGGAGGGGTCCCACACAGAGCTCTGCAAGATGTCGTGGGGGGCTGGTGGGGCTCCATGGAGAAGACTGAGAAGTGGCCCGGGAGGGAAGACCCCAGGAGCCAGGGGTGGGGTGGGAAGTGGGAGTCCTGAAAGCCAGGAGTGTCAGACGAGAGTGGCCAGCAGGGCCCGAACACTGCTGAGGCCACAGGGAAGTCCTGACAAGTCCTGCAGGTTGGCGGCCACGTGACCGTGGTGGCACTGTTCCAGCCTGCGGACGTTGGGTTGGCAGGCTGCAGGTGCCCCTTAGGGACACACCTCAGCTAGCCCCCCACCTCTGCCTGCAGAGGACCCTCCCCCACCCTGCACACCTGGCCTGCCTCCAGGGAGAGCCAGCCACTGGGTAATTTTAGTCCAAGTTCTCAAATGCTCCTTAAATGCAGCTAGGGCACAGCTCCCTGCCCAGCGCTGAGCCTCTGACTGTGTTTTGTGCAGTGAGCCCCCCTTCCCCAGGGCAGGGCCCTGTCTAGGGCTGCACACCTTTTGAGGCCCCAGCACTTTGCACAGAACCTAGTTAGTGCCGGGCCCAGCCGGGCCTCTGGGCAGAGTCCTTCGGAGAGCAGTTTCCCCTTGCTGAGCTGAGAAAGGGGAGAAAACAATGAGAACAGCCCCGCCCCCCCCCAGCCCGGGCGGGGCTCTAGAAAGATCCAGGAGTTGGCAGAGTTCCCACAGTCCTCCCCCCAGGGTGGGCAGGATCAGGGGATGGTCCCGATGGGACTGAGGGCAGCTGGCGGTAAGCAGCTGGGAGCGCCAGCAGGTACGCCCCGGGCAGACCAGCGCCTCGGCCAGGAGCCCGGGTGGCTCCACTGCTGTGGGCGCCCGGTCCCGGCCTCCCCTACCCCCACGCTCTGCAGCGCTAACGTCTTTCCAAGAGAAAAGGGGGCCCTCCACGTCTAGCGGCCTCTGCAGACGCCTCTCCGGAGCCGTCGGGGCCAGTGCGCCCTGTCCTAGCCGCCGAGCTAGGAAGACCGTCTGCGCAACGGCCCGGGAGCCGCCTCCAGAGGGAGGCCGCTGCTGCTGTGTGACCTTGGGTGAGTTTCTTGACCCCGCTGTGCTGGTCACCGTGACAAATGGAGAGGAGGCCAGCGCCCCGGGCACGGCCCTCGCGAGGTGCAAGGTCACCGCTGGGCTACTCGCCCCCGTGGCACCGCCCATCCCGGAGCGGGGGAGGGGGCGAGAGACTCATTCCGACCGCGGTGATCAGGGCCAGCAGGAACGGTGCGCGGGGGGCGGAGAGCGCCCGGAGGGGCCAGAGGAACGGGCGCACCGGAGGGACTCTCCGCAGGACCCGCCCGGGATGAGCCTCCCAGACCGCTGGCTAGGCAGCGGGAGCTCAGCAGCCGGGGCGGAGTCCGGGAGGGTCCCGGAGGGCGAGGGTCGCGGCGGGACAGCGAGGTGGGATGGCGGAGCTGGAGACGCCCCGGCCCCGCCCCTCCGGCCCCGCCCCGGCCCCGCCCCGGCCCCGCCCCTCCGGCCCCGCCCGGCCCCGGCCCGGCCCCGGCCCGGCCCCTCCCCTCCGGCCCCGCCCCTCCGGCCCCGCCCGACCTCGCCCGGCCTCGCCTCGCCTCGCAAGAGTCTAGCTCTTAGGAGAGCTTCTGGCGGTGGGGCGGGCCGAAAGGCGGAGCGACGAGCCAGAGCGCCGCTGACTGGCTGATACTGCTGACTGGCGGGCGCACGAGCCACTCGCCGCCACCGCCGCAGGCTGCAGCGCTCGTTCGGGCTCGGCTCAGCTCGGCCGCTAAGCTCGGCTCGGCTCGGCTTGGCTCGGCCCGGCCGTTCTGCTCGGCTCGGCTCGGCTCGGCCGCTCGGCCGCTCGGCCGCTCGGCCGCTCGGCTTGACTCGGCTCGGCTCGGCTCCGCTCGGCTCGGCTCCGCTCGTCTCGGCTCGGCTCGGCTCGGCTCGGCTCGGCTCGGCGGCTCGGCTCGGCTCGGCTCGGCCCGGCGGCTCGGCTCGGCTGGGCTGCGCGGCCGCGGACTGACGGACGGGCGTACGCGGGGGGCGCGGGGCGCGGGGCGCGGGCCTCGGCGGCGGTGGCGGCGGCGGAAGCCTGGTGCCCCCGCCCGCCAGGTCTTCTCCGATAGCGGAGGCAGCGCCGCGGGCCGGGCCTCAGCGGAGCCGGGCGCGGGGGGCGGCGGCGCGGGGAGGCGCGGGGGGCGCGGAGCGAGCGCGGCCCGCCCGGGCGCCGCCGACCCGGCCCAGCGCACGGACGCGCGGGCGGACGGACGGACGGACGCGGACGGACGCGGCCCCTCCCTGCCGCCGCCGCCCGCCCGCCTGGGGCTCCCACCTCGCCAGCGCCCGGCTGGGGAGCGATGACATCGACGGGGAAGGACGGCGGCGGGGCGCAGCACGCGCAGTATGTGGGGCCCTACCGGCTGGAGAAGACGCTGGGCAAGGGGCAGACAGGTGCGTGCGGGGCCGGGGCGCCGGGGGGCCTGCGCCCGGGGCTTTCGGAGAGACCCGGGGTCCGGGGGGAGCGGGAGTACCGAGGGGGACCCGGGACATGGGGGTAGGGATCCAGGGGACCGAGCACGGGGGGGGGGCGCTGGGGACCGGGGACATCGATGGAGAACGGGGGCTGGAGGGACCAGGGCGCCGGGAGGACAGGGGGCTTCGGGGAGATCAGGGGTCCGTGGGGACCGGGGACACTGAGGGGACTCGGGGACACGTGTGTGTGTGGGAAGCAGGGGCCCGAGGACATCGAGGGGGACTGGGGACATGGATGGGGACCAGGCGCCCGGAAGGACCAGGGGAGCAAGGGCGCACAGGCCCGCGTCCGGGGAGGCCGTGCTGACTGCGCGCCTAGCGGTGGTGGTGGGGGCCCGGAAGGAGGTCGTCCCGAGCGCGGAGCTGTAGGCCCGGCCCGCGGCTCCGGCCCGCGGCCGCGAACAATGGGCGGCTGGGCGCCGGGTCCCGCCGCGGAGCGCGCAGGCCCCGCGGCTGCGGTCAGCCGGGCGCGGCCCAAGGACACGCGGCGCGGACGGGGGCGCACGGGCCGGGCCGGGCCGGGCCAGCGCCCCTCGGCTTCGGCTGCAGGTGCGCGGCCCCGGCCGCATTGTGCGCCGGAGCGACCCGGCCCATTGTGCCGCGGGAGGAGGGGGCCGAGCGGGCGCCCATCTGCCGTCTGCCGCGGCCGCGCTAATAGGCGTGCTGCCCGAGCAGCTGCGCCCCGGGCCGCGCGCCCCCGGCCGCGACCCCCAACTCCCGGCGGCGGCGGCGGCGGGAGGACAGGCAGGCAGGCGGGGACCCGGCCGTTCGCGTCCTGCGGGCTGACCAGGCCACCTTGGCCAGGCTCGGATCTTCCTCCACGGTGAGAGTGGGAGAGTGCAGAGGCGCCTCGAAGGGCTGGACAGCGCCTTGCTCTCCTTTTAGCCGCTGTTTGGAATGTCTGCGACACTGCACTCCCCCAGGGGAGGGACAGGGAGGCTGGTAGTGGGCCCTTTTCGGGATCCCAAGCCATAGATCTCAAAATCCCAGCCCGTGGGTGGAGGGGGGGGGGGCTTGACTGGTCCTGGTTGTCTTTCTGGTGACTAGGCTAGGTCCCAGCCTAGCAGCCATCCCTCATCCAGCTGGCCAGGCATTCACAGAGTGGCTTTGTGGGAGGCTGGGCTCAGCCATTTTCTTTCTTCTCCCAGGATGGGCCTCTCCTGGCAGCTCAGAGGTCCGATTGGCACTAAGTGCTTCTCCCTGTTTCTCTGGGAAGTTCCTCGGACCTGGGGCTGGCAGGGGAAAGGAGGAAGGGGAGAGGAGGGTGAGTGGTGCTGGTCCCACCCACTGGCGCAGGGTTGGGGCCCAGGAGGGAGCTGCTTTGGCCAGGGAGACTGCAGGCCCTTCCCACAGCCCCTGGGTGACACAGAGGTGGAGCTAGGAGGTGCTGTTAGGGAGGAAAGTGGGCCAGGCCCTGGGCTCTCCGGGGAGGGCCGCGGCTGTGATGTAACTAAGACAAAGTGCCTAGGAAGGGACCTGGCGGGGGCGGTGGGAGCTGCCCCTCTCCCACTCTGGGCGGACAGCCTCTGTGCCAACCGCTGAGGCCCCGCGCTCAGGGCAGCGCTGTTGGGAGTGGGGATGATGTGGCCCGGGGTTCAAGGAGGAGGTGGCAGACAGCTGGTGCTCGTCTGAGTTCAAAATACACAAGTTTCCTGCAAGGAGCAACTGTAGTCGGTGAAATCCTCGGTGGAGGCGGGACCTGGGGCAGCAGAATGTGGGAGGCAGTGGGATAATCTAATTATCGTACCAATAAAATGTGATTATAAGGAAACATCGTTGTGTGAGTGGTGACAGCAATGAATTATACGAGTGCCTTGTGCTCTCCCGTCTCCATGGCAGGGGCTGGTCTCCTACTCTTCATCGAGTTATTCTGTTGTATAGTTAATTACAGGAGGTTTCCACTGTAATTAACAGTAATGAATACAAAAGGGTATGCTGCGCCTGTGTGTCAACAACGCGTGGCCATGTGATATTTAGAAGCGGCTCCAAGTGGCACACAAAGCTAGCGGCCTTCCTCCTCGGGTCCCTCTTCCCTTTGAGGGGAGTTGGCTGTTGGTGCGGCTGAGGCCCCCTCCCGGGGTGTGGGGGGCTGTCCATCCCATGTTCCTCTGGCTTTATCGAACGCCTGCATCCCAGCAGGGCTGACGGGGAGGCTGTCCTCTTAGTGCTTTCTTTCTGTCCCTTCTGTTGAAGGGCCATCTGGAGTTTGGTGGACGCGAGGCCTTGGGGTGTGGGTGCACCGGGCCTGGCCGCTGGGCTTGCTCGCTGGTCCTTGGCATCAAGTGCCAAGAGAGTTGCCGTTTTCCCAGGCTTGTCCTTTTGCTCTGGAGATAAACGTCTGACCTTATCTGGGGCTAGGCTTTTCGCCAGGAGACCTCAGCGGAAGAATGAAGGACTGTAGTTCCAAGTGCTACCCCCCCCCCCAGACAACAGCACGCCAGGGTCCTCCCTGCCCTTCACTTGCACTCTGCCCAGCTCCCGCAAAGGGGAGGCTGCAGTCGGGGAGGGAGTCAGCCGTGGGGCCGCGGTCCTGAGCCAGGGCCCCTCGGAAGGTGGGCCTGCTGCTCTGCCCCACGGTGCGGCCTTTGGGGCTCAGGGGCGGGGTGGGGGGCTGCTGCCCGGGGTGGTGTGCGGGTGTGGGCAGAGCTGGTGGCAAGCTCGGTGCAGCTTGCCTTTTTATTGCATCTTTTCCATGGCCCGCAGTCCTCGTGCGGCAGTGGGCTCGGCAGGCGGGCTCTGTCGCTTACACCGGTGTTAGGCCGCCTCTCCGGGCTGGTGTGGTTGTGGCCTTGAGCACACCTTCCTTCTGCCTGGTGTCTCTGCACAGCTGTCCTTAACGCCCTGGGGTCAGCAGCCCTGGGGAGGCCTTTGTCTTGGTGGGTCTTCAGGACCACCTGCGGGGGGACAGGTGTCACTGCCAAGGCTCTCTGTCCTGTCCCTGATTGAGGAAAGGCTTCTTTGGTGGCAGGGACACCTTTGGAGGGCCCCGGGCAGGTCCAGGCGGGCGAGTAGAGTGCGCCTGGGGCGTTATGGCCCGTGTGGCGCTGGCCCCTTCAGGCCTGGGAGCAGGACATGGCCTGCTTAAACCAGAGCCCGGCAGCTGAGGCTGGGGCTCAGCTCGCAGAAGCCCGGAGGACCGCAGGAGTAGGAGGACGGTAGGCTCTGGGTGTTGTTTCCAGAGCTGGGGCCCACGGTAAGATGTGGGGCTCTCGGAAACCCTTTGTCTGTGGGTGGGACCTGAGGAGGAGGTCGCTGGGGCTGGGCTTTCAGATAAAGGGTCAGTAGAGCTTGAGAGAAGCCGGCTGGGCTGGGAGACTGGTGGGTGGGCGAGAGGGAGGAACTAGGACTGCCACACTGAGGGAGCTGGGATGGCCCCTTTAGGCCCTCGCGGGACCCTTCAGAGAATTCCTATGTGGTGCTGGTGTCAGGCAGGCTATAGAGGAGTC
>PITA01026874.1:0-21925 GCA_004023965.1 Spilogale gracilis
GGAGTGTGTTTGAAAAAATTGTAGGGTAAAAAAGAGAAAAAAATAAAAAAATAAAAAATAAAAAAATAAGAAATGTTATGGGGTGTTGTATTGGGTATCACGTTGTGATATGAAGGGGGCTAAAAATTGGAAGAAGAAAAACCGTGAGAATGTATTTTTAAGCTTAAAGTGGAAGCTTTAAAAGTAAAAATAGAAAAAAGTTTAAAAAAGCAAATGAGGTGGAAACCTGTATCAATGAGTTGTAGGGCGCTTAGTACTTGTAGTCAGTGCCAGGAGTTTAATAAATTGCCTTTCCCCCGATTTGGGGTTTTGCATTGGAGTGTTGTCCTCCTGAGCTTCTGGCTTGCTTTCTGGGGGCGGGGCGTGCCGTTCCCTTTCAGTCCTTCTACCTAGGCTGAGTCTCTTGCTCCCCTTGCTAGAGGCCTGTCTCAATGGTAGTCAGGTTATCAGGTTACAATTCTCTGGTAGCGGAGCGCTGTTCTTTTACGTCTTTTTTCAGCTGTTGCGGAAGTCAGTTGGGAGCAAAATGTCTGCGCCCAGACCTCCCTCCCAGAGAGAGCCTCTACACAGGGAGGGGCTCTTTCCAGCCTCCCGGTTGGCAGTCTGTCACAGCTGGGCTGGTGCAGAGGTTGTTTGATTTCTGCCCCTGCCCCTGCTTGTCGTTTTACTCCCGCACCTCAAAGCCACAACTCCTTTTGGATCGCATGACTTTGTCTGCGCCCTGGGACCCGCGGCCTCTCCGGTCCCACGCAAGTCTGTAAAAACGCCTTCCCTGGGGGGGTTCTGCGTGGGGCCCACAGTGTGGAGAGAAACGGGAGAGAAGGGCAGCGGCGTAAAAATAGAATCCACTCCCGCTGCTTTCGCGGCAGCTGCGGCGGCTCTGGTGGCGGCGCGCGGGGTCCGGCGGCGGCGCGCGGGGTCCGGCGGCTCCGGTGGCTCCGGCGGCGGCGATGCGTGGGGGTCCGGCGGCTCCGGCTGAGGCTCGCGGGGGCACCGGTGGCGGGAAAAATTTTTAAAAAGTCTCCTTGCCTTGCCCCGGGCTCCACTGTGTTCCCGTTTCTGTCTAGCCCCGATTCAGGCCGTAATCTGCTGTTATTCCTCACTCACAGAGCACTTTCGTTTTGGGGTATTTGCTTTCAATGGTTCAGCTCTGCAGGCTTCCTCCCCCACTCCCCTGTTTCTGGGGGCAAGCCTCCAGACCCTCCAATTTGTTTCTACCTTTTTGCCGATGTTCCTTGTCTCTCTTGGCGGTCCAGAAGTGGGAAATATCACATTTCAGGCTGATTTCATGGGTGTTCACGGTGGTCTTGTAGTGGTTTTTTTTGCTGGAATTCAGCTCTCTTCAGGGAACTCCCCGAAATGTGGTCACCTGGCCTTCCGCCATCTTGACTCCTGTCTATTACTTTTAATAGAAGGCATATATATAGTGTTTGGAAAGATATTTGCAAGTGAATACATTTATTAATAGCTGCAGTATTTCTCAAGGAAGGGTAAACACCTTTTAAATTCCAGGATTTCTGCATAATTCTGAAGATAAATGATACAAATTTTCACAGAAACTCAGCAAATGGAGAAATCCATTTAACTATGAGATAAAGGAAGAAACTTAGGTATTTAGTAACATAAATATAGCTATATAACAAAATAAGACTTATTTAAATGTAAAGGTTATTTTTTTTAAATCTAGTATAGTAGAGCCTCAAAAATTAGTTTTGGATTTATTATCACAAAAGAAAGCAAGTGATTTTGTATACTGGATGTAGATGAACTGATATATATAGTCACATACTCTTTCAATTTCAAAGCAGATAGATATATATATATATATATATATATATATATATATATATACCAAGATACATCTCCCTCTACCTCTCTCTTTCTTTGTGTGTGTTTGTTTTGTTTTGTTTTGTTTTTTTTTGTCTTTTTGGTTTTTGGATCTGCCTCTATTTTTTTCTTCTTTCACTCATGAGGTTTGTATAAAAGATTAACATGTACGTATAGTTTTTGCTTTAATTTTAGGGAAATATAGTGTTTACAAAATCTGAATAAATGTCATCACACTGTAACTTAACACTTGTATTAAATAGTATGTTTTTACACACATCCACAGTGATACATGTATCTTTAGTTTACATGTATATATGTTTATGTATAGGGTGTTCCAGTATATAAATAAAACTTTTAGTGTATTGCTCCAGATTAGAATAGTTTTGATTTGTTTAATTGTTGGAATAAGTGTTGCAATGGACGTTTTTAGATACATTTTCTTAGATATGAATGTTGATTCAAGAATTTCTCTTGGTGGGGAGCCTGGGTGGCTCAGTCAGTTAAGCATCTGCTTTTGCCTCAGATCATGGTCCAGAGTCCAGGGATTAAGCTCTGCCTCAGGGGGCTCCTGGCTAGGTGGGGAGTCTACTTCTCCCTTTGCCTCTGCTTGTGCTATCTCTCTGTCAAATAAATAAATAAAATCTTTGAACAAAAATTCTCTTGGTAGACACTGAGAATTAGAATTTTCTTGTGTTCAAGGCATGCATTTTTATTTGTCTAAAATAGTCTTTTTAAAAAAAAAATAAAAAATAAAATAGTCTTTTTGTAGGTCTCAGTTTCCAACTCTAAGACTAGACTAATCCTGTGCCAGTTTGTTGGGAATAATAGTATAGTTTTGCTTTGGTGGCTGGGGTGGGCAGTGCAAAAAAAATGCACTTCCCTTGACTGGAAAATTTTTAATAATTTAGGAAATCCAGATTTCAAGACTAATCATATTGAGAAAGGATGCATTTGTTAACTTTCCTTCTTTCTAACAGTGATCACATATTTACATTGGATAGCTAATCCTATTGTACTACTCTTTGCAACTCTGCTTCCTCATTATCATAAGAAATTTTGAAAGTGCATGTTAAATATGCATATGTATTCTGTTATGGAACTCAAGACTTGTCTCTATATAATCTGTCCTAGTTTGTGCAATTATTCAAAAATGCAATTAGTACAATACATCATGAATGATTTTTCATGTGTCTTTATTAGAAGCAAGCACAGATTTTGCTCAACAGACTAAATGATCCTTGTCTTTGTGGTCTCCATTTATGTGCAACTGCTGCTTCAAATCCATCTTAGAAATAGTCATTGTCTCTTTTCTTTCTCAAGACTTCTACAGTAGCAATCTTAGTTTCCTGTTTTGCTTTTACATTATCCTGAAGCATACTGGAAACATATTAGTACTTCAGTATGACACAAACAATTAAGTCAATGAAGTTGTGACAGATTAATTTATTAAACAAAAAGTGTGGATATTTTGTGGCTCCTGCCTCATCTCTGTAGTCTTATCACCATCCTGAGATTTTTTTTTAAAAAATTATGAATATAGTCAACTCTGTTTTTAGATTCCCCAAATTAACTGGGGGTTAATATCACAGTTCCTACTAGTGAAGAAATGGGGTACCTTCTCCGAGCCCCTTCTGTGTCTAAAACATTTTTATTTCCTCTTATAAATTATTTTTTCTCTACCACATCTAAAATCTTTATTTTAGTTATGGTATGTTATCATTTGGGTAAACATTTTCTTACTTTCACTGTGTCATTAATTTTGCATTTACCAGGTCCTAAATTTGGAAATAATAAAGCCAAGATATAGTCCCTTTTTCCCTCCTACTAGCACTCTGATCATTCTCTTCCTTGTGGACATAGCATGAAATATTTTCATTAGATTCAAGAGCTAAAATGTTATGCAAGAAATAAAAAACAGAACAACAGGGGGACCTGAGTGGCTCAGTCAGTTGGGCCTCCAACTCTTGGTTTGGGCTCAGATCATGGTATCAGGGTCATGGGATTGAACCCCTGCATTGGGCTCCATGCTAAGCAGGGGATCTGCTCGAGATTTTCTCCCTTTGATCCCTCTCACCCACTCTAGCAGGCTCTCTCTCTCTGTCTCTCAAATAAATGAATAAATCATAAAAAAAAGTAAAACAACAGAAAGGATGTCTGCTGATATGTGAAGACATAATAAATTAGTTCTCAAATTTCCATGCCTGGCCTTGAAATGGTGAGATGATCTGGAATTACTCTTGATTATAAACAAGTAGAAAACAAGAAAAATAAATCAAAATATATATTTTAATTTATTGAATAAACGGTGGGAGAATGCAATTTCTGAAAAAAGAGAAACGAATTATGTATGCCTCACTGTTGCTTAGTCTTTCTGCCTAAAGGAAGTTCCTAAACTGTGCTGTAGTAAGAGGGACAGAAAATAGTTTGGCAATCTATTTGAGAATTCATTATATAAGATACAAGGGCCTTAGTTTAGTCAAATTGATTTTGAAAAGAACAAAGTTGGAAGAATGACACTGTGTGATTTGAAGATTATACAGTGAAAAATACATTTTTGTCATATAGATCAATGGAACTGAATAGATAGGTCCATTACATACGATTCATTGTTTTTTGACAAAATTCCAAAGATGACAAATTAATCTAATGAAAAAGTATTTGCAACAAATAGCAATAGAATATATAGATATTCATGTAGAAACAATAAGGGAAGTCTGTTTTATCTCACATACCAAAAAATAAATATCTAAATGAATTATAGACCTAAATTTAAGATATTTCTTACAGGAAGCATACAAAAGAAATAATGATTTTTGGTTAGGAAAATATTTTTTAATAATACACAAATGACACAAGTCATAAATGCCAAAGTATTTAAAAAAATGACTTTATAAAAAAAGTAAACTTTACTGCTTTTCTAAAGTTGATATTAGTGAATGAAAATGCAAACAACACACTTGGAAGAAATTGTTGCAAATCATATCTGATAAAGAACTTGTATAGAAAATACATAAAGGACTTTTACAATTCAATACTAAAGATGAAAATAATTATTTAAAAATGATCACAATATGGAGCACCTGGGTGGCTCAATTGACTAAGTGTCTGCCTCTTTATTTTGACTCAGATCAAGATCTCAAATTCTTGCAATCAAGCCCCGTGCTGGGCTCCACACTCAGTGGGGAGTATGCTCGAAGATTTCTCTCCCTCTCCTTCTGCATGTGTGCTTTCTCTCTCTCTCTCAAATAAATGAGTAAATCTTAAAAAAAAAATGAGCACACTATATGAACAGATATATCACCATATAAGTAGTACAAATAGCTGGTAAGTGTATGAAAAGATGCTCAACATCATTATTCATTAGGGAGATGCAAATGAAAACCACAAAGAAATATTAGTACATAATAACAAGAATAACTAAAATTAGAACTTTTAATGATACTGGTAATGTTAAGCTATGGAATAATTGGAACTCATATTGTTGGTAGAAATACAGAATGTCACAGCTACTTTAGAAAACAATTTGTCATTTTGCGTGCATTTAAAATATTTATTTAACATGGATTATAGTGGTAGTTCCTCTTTTTTCCCCTAATAGTTCTTGTTTTGAAGTCCAGATTTTTCCAAATATTAATATAGTCATTTCTACTTTCTTTTGATTAAAATTTACATGGTAAACCCTTTTTAAATCTGTTTACTTTTAATTTTTCCATGTCTTTATTTTCAAGGTGTTTTTTTTTTAAGATTTTATTTATTTATTTGAGAGAGAGAGAGAGAGAGACAGAAGAGAGCATAAGCAGGGGGAGAGATAGAGGGAGAAGCAGACTCCCAGATGAGGAGGGAGACCAATGCAAGTCTTGATCCCAAGACCTTGGGATCATGACCTGAGCAGAAGGCAGCCACTTAAACAAATGAGCCACCCAACCAACCCAAAGGTGTCTCTTATATACAGTGTTCAGTAAGTCTCTTTTTCACCCCTCTTTGACAATTTCTGCTTTAAATTGGTGTGGTTATCCTATTTGTGATTAAAAGGAATTATGTCAAACTTGGTTCTAATACACACATAAGTTCATTTAAATCAATTCATGTCTTTCAAGGCTTATTTAAATTACATTGGGAAATGTCCATTGCAGCCTTCATCTGGGACTAATTTACTCCCACTACCAAGGCAATAATCGCTAAGCACTTGACGCTGTATACCATATATGATGAGTTCTGTTTGTTCTGGTCTGTGGTAACTAACTCTTCACATCTTACGTGAATTTCAGGAGTTTTTAGTGAGTATAATTAAAAACTTGAGGATAGTGAGTATAATTAAAAACTTGAGGAGGCCCATCCACACATCTTTGTCCCTCTCTGTCCATCTATTCTTCTAAGGTATTTTTTTTAAAGATTTTATTTATTTAACAGAGAGAAACACAGCCAGAGAGGGAACACAAGCAAGAGGAATGAGAGAGGGAGAAGCAGGCTTCCCACCGAGCAAGGAGCCCGACGTGGGACTCGATCCCGGGTCTCCAGGATCATGACCTGAGCAGAAGGCAGTCGCTCAATCAACTGAGCCACTCAGGCACCCCTAACTCTTTGTCTTTTAATTAGTCTAGTTTCCTAGCTGTTTGAGTTGAGAGGTTACCTTCAGTCTCTGCTACTATCATGACAGTAAATAATATTTGGTTGTTAATATTTTGGTGAACAAATAATTGATCCCTCTCTAGCCTAGTTTTTTAGAGTCACTAAGGAATTGTTTGGAAAATTGCTAATTTATGATAACCATGTTTCTCATATCTTCCCTTAAATAACATGAAACTCACTAACCTGGTGATATAAGTTACACTTCATTTTGGCTCATCATAAGGCAGTTCTTGGAGGGGCTTTGTTTGTATGTGTGAAGAAAACTAACTGTAATTTTGAATATATTTCACAACTTAACATACAACTTCTTCTGAAGGATGGAAAGCTAAAAAGCCTATCAACTAAATTCATAAAAAAAAGAGAGAGAGAGAGAGAGAGAGAGAGAGACAGAGATAACAGAAGCTCCTGCATAGCTCAGTAAGTCAGTTGAGTGGCCAACTCTTGGACTCAAGCAGACTCCTCGCTGAACATGGAACCCAACTCAGGGCTCAATCTTAACAACCCTGAGTTCATGACCTGAGCTGAAATCAAGAGTCCAGGAGTCAGAAGGTTAACTGATTGAGCCACCCAGGCACCCCCTCTCCTCTTCATAACATCAGTAATTGGATTTAGGGCCCACTTTAAATGTAGGATGATTTCATCCTGAGATCCTTGAGTGATTACATATAAAAAGAACCTTCTTCCATATAAGAACCCATTCTAAGGCTTTTCAATTCATTACACTGTACCTTAAATAAATTGCAAATGGTTTTTCAATTTAGGCAAATTTTTGGCAAGCAACAGAGACTTACTCAAGATAGTTCAAATATAAGAAGCTCATTATACAAATAGTAAGTGGAATATTAGAGAAGAATAAGAATATAAATCATAAAGGGTGAATAAAGAAAACATACAAAAGTAAGACCAAGATTATTAAACTCTAGATGAATATACTTTTTTTTTTACACTGTATTGGTAAGAGTATAAAATATGGTTACCCATGGTTCCTGAATTTGCATTCTAAAGATAGAATCAATTATATAGATGAGCAAAATTTTTTCAGTAAATTTTCTGCTATTTCAATATCAAAAAACTAGAAAATACTTAAAAAGTACTACATAAATTACTTTATATACATACAATGGGTGGGAAGTCAAATGATGTTTGAAAAAAATTACATTAGCTGTCAAAACCAAAACTAGGTTTAAACTAATGAACAAGTTAAAAATAATAAAACATCATTAATTATGTGCTGGAAAAATAAAAATAAATAACTTAAGGCTTTTCAATGAAATATAAATTTTAATCCATAGTCTTATATTGGTAATGAGAGGTAGTTCTTTAATAACTTTTTCACTTACGCCAGTGTTATTGATCTGGTCTGGCATCCTACAAATATTGATAGTTCCACCAATCTATCAATATTTTCAAAGATTTTGGCATAGGCTATAATATACAATTATTTTATTTTATAATCTCTTGATTATCTAGAGCTATATCTTTGAGCTGTACCAGCGTATATTTATATATTTTTCCTTTTAATTCATCATTTAACTATTCCATTGATCTTTTTAAACTATATGTTTATAAAATAGTTTTGTGTTATTATTTATAAATAAGCTATTTAGGATTAGTAAATCTATATGTGTATATTTAGGGAATTAAGACATGAAAATCAATGGAACTGAACACAAATAAGGGGATTCTGTGATCTGTGGCAATGATTTTACCCTGAGAAAGGAAATATTCTGACACGCTTAGCTTGCCCAATCAGTTAATTTGAGAGTAACATGTAGTTGGTATGTCCAGGTATAAGTTGGTGGTTGTTGCTAATGATTATTAAAAATACAGATCCGTAAGTAGAATTTATCCAAGCTGAGGAGAAAAAACCCTGTAGGTGAAACCTACTAAAAAGCCAACACTGAGATTCAAGTAACCGGGCTATGAGATATTTTCAAAAGTGTTGAAATCAAAAGAAATACATGTCCCTATCTATTTTATAGTGGAGAAGTAAGCACCATTTAATTTTATTTTACTGCGGAGTGGAGTAGATGTCTTAAAAGAACCTGGCATGAGCAGAAAATAAGAGCTTGCCCTGGAATGCTAGGTCTCTAAGTGGAATGGAGGAGAAATTGCAGCTCCTGAGCAAGGCAGCACCTGCTGGGTCAGTGATAACCTAAGCACTAAAAGATGTGTACTGGCTACCAACAGTGAGATTGTTCTCAATTATGAGATAATGCAGCTTTCTTTTGTGTAGTTTTAAAACTCAATTGTATTTTTAATCTATTCTACAATGAAACTGAATTTTATGTACATGCTTGTTATAATAATAAAAATTTTACTACAGAAATAATTTTACAAGAAAAAGCACACATTTTTTTAACGATTCAAAAAGACTTACAACCACACAAAGATACAAATATTGTTTGAAACACACAGTATTTTTAAGTTTGAAATATCAACACACTAATTCAACTTTCTCTTTTAATTTCAGAGTCGCAAAGAAATGTTTATAAGTCCCCTAAATAATATCCAATTGTTTGAGTCCTAGAAAAACAACTCTATAATAAATGAATCCCTGAGCACAAAAGAAAGACAGTATGTGGAAAGACAAAGAATTGGTGCTTTGGGTTTTCTTTTTGTCCAAAGTATTGGCTTAGAAATGAGATGCACTAGGAATAAATTTTAAGCTCCGCCATTTACTATGTATCTTTTAAAAAATTATTTTATGTCTAAATTTCCATTTCCTTATTTATGAAATAGAATTAGTAATATCTATCTCATTGGATTTCTCTGAACATCATATGAGAAAAGATGTAAAATCAGTTAGCCCAGTGACTTACATAAAATTCTTAATGAACACTATAGCTAATATATAAACAGTTTAAATATTAATCAAAATTATTAATGGCATTAATTATTCTACTACTGTGATAAAATGAGGTGTGTTCCAATGGTCTTTCTGATTTCCTGAAGTCTCGTCTCTTAATTTCCTGTGCCATAAGAAGTTATTAAAACTCTTGGATGTTTAATTAAGAATTCCCAATATCCCCAATATAATTACAGAAAAAACAGCCTCTGTTAAAATGCAGTATGCAAAACACATTTCATAAACCAAGTTTTAAAAGAGGGTAGACTCAGAGGTCCCTGAAGGTAGTTACCAATCAGCCAACTGCTAAGTAGAATAACCTCAGAATTGCATAGGTGCTTTGATCAAACATAAAAAGCTCTTGTTAAACAGCCATAATGAAAGATCTCATTAATTATAGGTTGTGTATATGTGTGTATGTGCACACACATACATGCGTTTATGTGTGTGTGAATGAGAATACTATACTCACCACTTTTTGATTAGAGTTATAGTTATAGTTAACTGTCTGGCATTTGTATTACTTTTGGACACAGTCTCCTCCTGGTCTTGTTTCAGGTTAGAGAACTAAAGTTCATTTGTCTCTCAACCTTGAGGTTTAGAAGCTGTTATCAATAGTTTTATATTTTATTGACTCATTAAAAGATCCTATTGGCTTTTGAATCTACAAAGATATGGAACTCCCCAGCTAAACTTAACATACTTTATGCTGTTTTGTAGAAGGACCAAGTCTTGAGGAGTCATCATTAATGTTTAAAGTCAAGAATTAAAATCTCTGAATCTTGTCTTTGCTCAGCCATGTACTGAGAATAAAGTCAAGAATATATGTTTCCTTCATTACTAGATAGGTTTTGGACCCAAGTTAGTTAATCTGAAAAATTGCAGAAACTTGCTTATGTTAGTGAGAGGCAAAAGAACAGTGTTCGACTTTCTTGGCACTTTTTATTGAGTTTCCTTCCTAATCTAGGCAGTCTAGAATTATGATTCTTCTTTGTGCATTAATGTCATTAGTGTCATAATGTCATAGTGTTGCTTGAAATATATATGTATATATACATATATGTATATATAATTGTTATATATGTATATTATATATATATATTTTTTTCCTAAACACAGCATAAGAATTCTTGGATTGATGACTGAAGTACTATACTTCAGTTTTCACCACACTAATGGCTAGAAAAACTACAAAAGAAAAGAAACTTTTAAAAAAGTAGTAAAAGATAGTATCAAGCAAGGAAGGAAAAATTCTGCCTAAACCTAGAGTAAAATCAGGGTAAACTATAATCCTCTATGCTTTATAGATTATTGAAACTTCTGAGACTTCAGGGACTCCAAGATACAAAAATGTTTAGATTTCACTTTTTATCTTCCAACTCTTCCCCTCAAAAAACCAGTTTTAATTTTGTGTTGTCAAAGTAGCTCAATTTCTCCTAGTCTATAAAAGAGACTTTTGATTATTCATCCGTTAATTGTTTAGTTAAGATATATTTACGGAAACTATTTTATAATATTCTTCAACTTATTTTTCTCTTTCTTTACAATAAAACACATATAGTTTGTAAATATGGGTTGTTTGAGACTAAGGACATGATATATTTGGTACTCAAACATGCCTCTTAATTGTGTTCTATTTTTGATACCGAAAATTCTTATCAAGTCTCAGGCCTTACATTTTCCATTCTTCGTTTTTAAAATTTTTATAACACAGTAAGATCAAATGCAGCAACATATTCTGAAATTGCAAAATGTATTTTAAAGCCAATAGTGATGCCAAAATTACATAATTAATTGATATATAAAGCCACTATATTTATGCTTGATATATAAAGCCACTATATTTATGCCATGTTTACATCCTAGCAAGTGAAAAAAATGTTCAAAATCTTGGTAAAAATTTTAAGTCCTACTAATAATAGTCTAATAACATAAAAGTTCACTGTATGAAAATTGAATTCACTGGAGTTAAAGACTTACTTGTAAGATTAGTAAATTATAAACACGTTCTGTTATGACCTATAATTATACAAGTTATACAGATAGCACACATTTAGACTACTATTGGAGGCCTTTTGTTTAAAAATTCCCAAAGATATATATTTCAATAGTCTATCTTTACCTATTATTCTCATCCTCCTTCACAATCCTTCACAATTGTTGCCCTATTTATTCCCTGAGAAAGCTCTGTAGGACTTTTCTGAGTTTGTAGGTAGTGTCCTGCTTCTCAAGCAAGGCACTCCATGACACTTCCCTCATTTTATCTCTGTAACTTTTCTTGAAAGTAACCAAAAATGTTCATAATTATTTATTTTCATTAACATTCAATTTCTATAACTTTCCCATTAAATTTATTTATATTAAATTAGTTTTTTATGTTATTTATGGATATTAAATTTGAAATGCACATTGTAAGTTCTAGTATATGGTAAAAATTTATGAAAAAATCAAGTATTTAATAGGAAGGCAAAGTATATACAGGAGACTTTTCTGGACTGGATATTTGAAGTCATGGAAGCCAGGCTTACAGAGGTAAAGAATTTTTACTCAACTAAGAAAATTCGAAGTCATCTTCAAAGCAGACTGAGTTTTAAATTATTAATAGAATTTGTATTATTATGGTAAAAATAAATGGTGAATATATCTGCCTTCTATTGTATGATATAGACAGCTAGAAGGAGTTATGCTTTCACCCTACAATAAAAGAGATCCAAAATAACTTCAAATTCATATTTTTTAACATATTGAGATATAAGGTCACAGAGCAAAACTAGCCCTAAATTAGAAACAGATGTGCAGAAAAAGATGAAATTGGAGTACTTTTTCATCTGGGTAAAGTGATAAAACTGAACACAGGTATGTGAAGTTCACCCAGAATGGTTGCTGACTTGCTGCACAAGCTAGTGGGGACAGTGTGAGACCCTAGGGGGAGTTAACCTATGAATCCCACTTAATTCTCATTGAGAAGACAAAAAGAGTATTAAGAAGTATGCAATGTGCTGTAGATCTGGGAGAGGGGAAGCTGTATATGGAAGGCAAGAAACTCTGCCTAGATCCCTGCCTCTCCCCTTTATGAGGAAGAGAAGTCTCAGCTTGAGGAGGAAAAGGAAACAAAATCCTTTCCATGGGCATTCATAAAAAACTGGCAGCTGGGGAAGGGAGCAAAGGGGGAAAAACACTATTTCTGGGACAGAGGCAGGATCATAGCCTGAACTCAACTATAGCTAAGGAAAGTATGGGAGAATTAAGAGGCCAGCATTCATGAGTTCCCAAGATATAGTGCTTGACAAAATCTAAACCAATCAGAATAAGAGACCTCTGCCTCCAAGCTAATAAGCCCTAAACAGCTAACAGCAGCATTATACTACTGGGAGAGGGAAAGGAAGTGAACGAGAGCATAGAGAATGGCCCTCTCTGGTGTGTACTGCAAGGAAAAGTTTTAAACTCTGAATGTAATAGACATGCTCAAGCAAATCTACCCCACCCTGGAAAAAAAAAATACTGCTAGAGTATTTGAAGCCTGAGGTGCACTGAGGGTAACCATAGCAACAACAAACCTAAAGCCAGCCAAACTCCTAACTAGATTAATTCAAACAACAGAGCCTGGTAGAAGGAATGCTGTGCCCATTTCCAGACATAAAGATGATTTACCTCAGTCTTTATTGTTCTGCACAAAATATCTGGCTTTCTAAAGAAATCACAAAGCATATGAAAAAGCAAGACAAAAGACACCTTGAAGAGAAAAAAACAGTCATCAGAATACTCAAACATAACAGGTATAATCCATTACATGGATTTAAAATAATTAAGATTAATTATGTGAGAGTCTCTAAAGGAAACCTGGATAGCATGTAAGTACATAAGAGTAATATCATCAGGGTCAAAAACCATAAGAAAGAATCAAATAGAAATGCTAGAAATGAAAAGATTACTATCTTTTACTTTTTTGTCAGAATTGAAGAATGTCTCTTATAAACTCAATAAAAGATTGACACAGATAAAAGAATCAAAGGATATGAAGAGATATTATTCTTGAATTGAAACAAGCACACACATACATACTTGAGAGGTAAAGGGAGAGAAAGAATAAAACAAAACAAACTACAGAGTATTCAAGAACTACTGGACAATATTACATGTTCAATATACCAATAATTGGAATCCCAGAAAAAAGGAAGGAAAAGGAGAAGGGAAATTTGAAGAAATAATAGATGAGAATTTCCAAAAATAATGCCAGTTTGATAAAACAAATAAACAATATATTTAAAAATCCCAGAAAAGATCAAACAGGATAAATAATTCTACTCCCTAAAACTAAAGAAGAAATAAAGATTTCTCAAATAGGAAAAAAAGGAGGTGGAGGCATTTGTTACTCACAGATCTACTTTACAAGAAATTTTTTTTAAAAGATTTTATTTATTTATTCAACAGAGAGAGACACAGTGAGAGAGGGAACACAAGCAGGGGGAGTGAGAGAGGGAGAAGCAGGCTTCCCGCAGGGCAGGGAGCCCGGTATGGGGTTCGATCCCGGGTTTCCAGGATCATGATCTGAGCCGAAGGCAGTTGCTTAACCAACTGAGCCACCCAGGCGCCCCTACTCTACAAGAAATATTAAAGGAAGTTCTTTAGTCAGAAATCATATGTTACCCAACCATAACATGAATCCACATAAAGGAGAAGAATCTACACAGTAAAGAAACATTGGAAATGGAAAAAAAAAAAGAAATAAAATTTCTTTCCCCCTGTTTAGTTACTGTAAAAGATAACTGGCAGTCTAAAGCAAAATTAGGGATATTTCATGGTATGTTTATAACATATGTTAAAGTAAACAGTATACAACATAGCCAAAATGATGGGAAGGTTTTGGAAATACACTAGTAAAAGTTTCTTATACTTCATGTTAAGTGATATTATTTTAACGTAGATCCCATTTAATTAAGTTTGTGATTCTTGTTTGTCCTTTTAAAGTATAAATAATATGCCATAAAGGAGGGAAATAGAACACAAAATGTTCTGAATTAACGCAAGGGAAGGCATTTACAAAGGAGAAAAGGGGCAAAGAACAGGTAATCAAACTGAATGTAGCTAGAAGATGGATGAATTTAATTGATCATATTAACAATCACATTACTTGTGAATTGTCTAAACATATCAGTTAAAAGAGAGAGATTATTAGACCACATAAAGAGGCAAGGACCAACTGTCTACAAGAAATTTACTTTAAACATACATATATGGGAGTGCCTGGATGGCTCAGTGGATTAAGCAACCAACTCTTAATTTCAGCTTAGGTCATGATCAGGGTCATGGGATCAAGCCCCATGTCAGGCTCTGTGCTCAATAGAGAGTCTGCCTGAGGTTTTCTCTCTCCCTCTCCCTCTGCTCCTCTCCCTCCACTCTCTCTCTAAGATAAATAAAATGAAAAATATATATATATACATAGGTTAAAATATAATGGTTAAAATATATATATAGGTTATAACATATATAGGTTAAAATATAATGAAAAGAAAGATTTAATGTTGATAGAGCTATACTAATATCAGATAAAACAGATTTCTGGTTACATGGAATAATGGTCCCTTCAAAGTTTATGCCCTAAGTCCCAAATATGTGAATAGGTATATGACAAAAGGGACTTTGCAGATGTGATTAAGTTAAGAATATTAAGGCTGAGAGATTATCCCGAAGTATCAGATGAGTCCAATGTAATCACAAAGGACCTTAAAAGATAGAAGGGGGAGGGACATCATGCTTTAAAATAACCCACGGATTAAAAAGAGGTCTCAAGGGAACTTAAGAAAACTTTAAATGAAAATCCATCAAAATATATAGAATGTATTTAAAGCAGTATTTAGAACTAAATTTTTATTGTTAAGTGCTTCTAGTAGAAAACAGTAAAGGTCTTAAATTTAGCCCCAGCTTCACTTCAATGAACTATAAAAATGAAATGAAATAAAATTAATTAAAAGTGAGAGCAAAATAAATAGAGGTTTATTATCAGGAGGAAAGTAATGTATGTAAGAATAGAAAGAAACCAATATGTATTAAAAATTAATGACACTGAAAAACAAACAAACAAAAAAGGAAATCATTGAAATTGCAGGCTCTTTTGTTGAAAGACAAAAAAAAATTGTTAAATCTCTAACCAAACTGACTAAGAAAAAAGAGAAGACACAAACTACAATATCTGACTAAAAATAGGAAATGTCAACATACAATAGGGGTCACTACAGACCCCATAGGCATTAAAAGGATAGTAAGAAAGTTTACCTCCATTCTGTGCTTCATCAAAGTGGTGGATTTCACTGTTCTCTTTTCCTACTATTCAGTGAACCAACACAAAGGTCTTCTTGTTTTTAAATTATTTTATTATAAATCCAGACTTGATTCATCTGAAGTATGTGCTGCTATGTTTATAACAAAGACTTCTGAAATGCTCTTTAGATAATTGTGGGAAAACAGCATGTTGTAGTAAGCAGAAAAATGAATAAATGTGCAAAAGGGGAATTGAATGATCAAAGGATAGATTTCCTCCTGGGAAGATGATAGCAATGAGAGAATAGAGCAGTGAGGCAAGAGAATTCATACTCCCCAGCCTCACTGCACATGAGCATTCCTCTTAGCTGTTACTAGTATGAATGGCTATATATATTCTACTGATAGTTGAATTTTCAATTTTTTTCATGATTAGGCAGGTGGAATTTTAGAGAGTACAAGGCAGATACAGCAGAAGGAATGAAATCTGGGAGGAGCTGATGACTTGTATAATAGTAGCTTAAATAGCAGGTGTGCCTGAAACATACCAGCCCAAGTGAACAACTTTAACATAACGTTATTAGTACTAGACATCTTTTCTATTAAACTATAGCTCCACCTGGTAGCTTAGTAGAAACAGACAGAACACATTTTATCACGTTATGTAATAGAACAAGCATGAAATGATTTTTACCATTCCTCTTCGTAGAGAGGGAGTATGGACATAAAACAAAAAAGACATTATCAATGAACTAATATATCAAAATTTCATAATGGGAGAGAGTAGTAACATTTTGTTAATATTAGAAAGTGATCAGGAAATTTCAGTCTGCAAGAAAGGGGAAGATAAGAAGTTTACCATAGTTCGCCCAGTAAGAATGAAGAATACAGTGTACCACATCCTCAGGAATAGAGAAGGAGGCAAGACCAGTGAGCAAAAGGAAGAAAAAGTGAGGGAGAATTTAAAAAGGAAAAAGGATCCAATGGAGTTTGCATCACCATGTACATTCCCTGTATGTTTGTAACTAACCGTTATCTGCATTGGGGCCAGGGTCCAAAATGAACATTTTTAAATATTTGGAGCTTATGAAAGGTATATATATTTTATATATATATATATATAAAATATATATAATTTTTTTTTTTGAGAGGATAGAGAGGGGCAAAGGGAGAGGGGAGAGAGCATACTACCAGGCTCCACACCCAGCACATAGCCTGACACTGGGCTTGATCTTATAATCTTGAGATCGTGACCAGAGCTGAAATCAAGAGTCAGATGCTTGATTGACTGAGCCACTCAGGTGCCCTGCATCTAATCTGTTTTGAAAGTTCCATGTACCTACTATCTAGCTTGTACAATATTATTTTGATACTATTTCATAAAATAATTTTATAAATTATTTTAATACAATTTAACAGAAACCTCTTAAATGTAGTCTTCTCCTTTCTGATTTTCGGTCTTTTTTTTCCAACATTTTTTTTCCTCTTAAATAGTTAACAAAACACATGGACCTTAAACTTTTATAAATTATCTGTTGCATTATTCTAAATAGATACTTTTAGCCTTAAGTGATGGCTGTGGGAATCTGTTCTAACATGTTACACCATCTTAAAGGAAAGGTTCATTTTAAATATGATGAAAACTGGTATATATAGAAGTGATGAATCACTAAATTCTATTCTTGAAATCAGTATTATATTATATGTTAACTAGAATTTAAATAAAAATTTGAAACACAAAAACAAAACAAAACAAAGGAAAGCAAAAAATATACATATGATGAAAGAGGTTCCTACAACACTCAGTGGTTGCAATTTTATTGTTCTTTATTACAGTTTTCAAGCTCTATAAAACTTTCTTTCACATAGTATTTCTGACATACACAACATTTTGTAGCAATCATGTAGTCACAGAAGAAAATTTACAGAAGAATCTGAGGCTCAGAGAGTTATAGATCTTAAATTAGTTACTTTGGACAGATTTTGGGGGCACAATTAAATATGAGATTCAATATCTTAATGGCATAAGAGCTGCTCTTAGCTGATTGCACTCAGCTGGAGGCAGAATATTTATCATCTTAAGAAATGTACACCAAGTGGGGTGCCTAAGTGGCACTGTTGGTTAAGCATCTGCCTTTGACTCAGGTCATGATCCCAGGGTCCTGGGATCAAGTACCCCTTTGGGCTCCCTGCTTAGAGGAGAATTTGCTTCTCCCTCTACCCCCACCCCTCCTTGTGATTTCTCTCTCTATCTCACTCACTCTCTCTCAAATAAATAAATAAAATCTTAGAAAAAAGAAAGAGAAATGTATACCAAGTGAAATAATCACAGTGATTCTAGAAATAGTCACTCTGATTCTAGAAAACTAAATACATGTGAAGTAGGATGGACTTTGTTTTCTGTAATCAATCCATTTGTCATTATTGGAGTATTATTACATTTATAATCACTTTTCTATTATTAGTTTTTTCTTCTTTTTTTTTAAAGACTTCACTTATTTACTTGACACAGGAGAGACAGCGGAGGGAACACAAGCAGGGGGAGTTTGAGAAGGAGAAGCAGGCTCCTCGCTGAGCAGGGAGCCCAGTCTAGGGCTCTGTCCTACAACCCAGGGATCATGACCCAAGTAAAGGAAGATGCTTAATGACGGAGCCACCCAGATGCCCTCTGTTACTAGTCTCAAATAGTACTTCAGTTTTAAATCATTAAGAAGATATACCATTTTATTTTCATTATGATACTGATCTCAGAATGTTTCTCATGACTCTCCATAGAGGGTCCAATAGATTTAACTCTCACTATGAACATACTGCCAATTTTTTCTTAATTAAAGATTTCCCTAAATACATATTAGTAGTTATATATTAATGTCATCAAAATATAGAACATTACTTACAGAAAAACTAATTATAAAACTAATTTATTTATAACCACACAATAATATCTCCCATATATTTTTTAGGTGTACTGGTATAACATATAACAATCCATTAATGATAGACCATTCATGCCTGCAGTTCTATCCCTTTGGACATGATAAAGGACAGCTATTTCCTTATAAAGAACTTTAATATTTTATACTGCCAGTTTTTTATTGCATAATTACTTTTATTTGAAACATAATTGACGAGAACTCATAGATTTTGAAGGTTAAGACTAATATCTGCTGGGGCAAAATTCTCTCTGTATTATATTTTTTATTCTGCAGAGAAGACTTTTCTCAGATTGGTATGGCTATTTTTTTTACACAGTTATAGTTAGAAAATATGTTTTATTAAGTGATTCAAAAAAATTATCTCAAGACCAAAATTTTTGAATGAGTGTATGATCTGTTTATATTGATATTTGAAATGTTAGAATAATTTTCCTTGCAAATTTAATTATAAATCATTTTTTGGATGCTTTTCTTCTAAAATTAAAGTGCTATATAACATATTTTTATAAGCTTTTATTAAGGCTGAGGGAAATTAAATGATCCTAATATAACTTTTAACAAAGTATGCATTATAGTTTGATAAGACAGATATATGGAAGCAATTACTGAAAATACGGATTATAGACATTTTATAGAAATATATTATTAGTGGTTGGACTTACCATGAGATATTTTTTAACTAAGCTTGCAAAAATGCCTTGTTGAGAAACAAATTTAATAAATAAAAGGGTGTTTGATTGTTAGCATGTCAATGCCTTATGAACAGAACAGAGAGAAAGTGATTATTGCATTTAAAAATATGATATTCTCATTCAACCATAAATTCATTCATACACATTCAAAAAGTAGAAAATTTGGCTGAGTGGAAATAATTTTCAGCCCAGACCCTATATTCTTCTGTCATCAGTGCTCACACACAGCAGTACATATTAGATGGCAGAACCACAAGAGTAAACTAAGTAGAATTTTCTCTACTTTCAGCAACATCTCAGGTTTACCTTCAAGACCCATTTGCTTTGACACACAAATGGTCACAGTTTTGTATCAGTCACATTTCCTGACTACACATAGCTTTTAGCTATGTAAAGTAAAAGACAAAATTACTGGATGGTATCAGGGAATCATACACTCATTTGGAAGCCCATGGAAACAGACTTGGAAATGAACAGGAAGCAAGACATCTCAGACCATGACCACAGGAACACCCTCTTTAAAAGCTTTTAGAAATAGATATTTTGTATATTTATATAATCAGACTTTACATAAATAACTCAGTATACTTTTTATTTATTATCTCCTGCATTCCTTTCTACTTTCATAATTAAACATTACAGTGCAACTCTTAACTGGTACTCAACTAACTCACCTACAAGAGTAATGAGCATTTTCCTTACCTGTAAAACCTTCAAAACGAAGGTCCCAGGTATGCCTAGTAAGTCAAGACATGCCTGGACACATCTGCTCCCACTATTTCTCTAACATTTACCATGTGTTAGCAAGTGAAATGTGAGCCCTCAAATTTCCTATGTTGAAGCTGTAGCCTGCAGTGTAACTGTACTTGGAGATAGAGTTTTTATGGGAGGTAATTAAAATTAAGTGAGGTTGTGAGAGTTGAGCCCTAGTCCAAAAGGATTGGCGGTTTTATAAGAGAAAGAAGAGCTTGCTTTCTCTCTCTCTCTCTCTCTCTCTCTCTCTCTCTTTTTTAAAGATTTTATTTATTTATTTGACAGAGAGAAACACAACTAGAGAGGAAACACAAGCAGGGGGAGTAAGAGAGGGAGAAGCGGGGCTTGATCCTGGGACTCCAGAATCATGACCTGAGCCCAAGGCAGATGCTTAACTACAGAGCCACCCAGGTATCCCAAGAAGAGCTTTCATTTACTCTCTCCAGGCTCGGGTAGTAAGAGATCATGAGAGCATGTAGAGAGACGTTGACTGTCTACAAGCTAGAAAGTGAGTTTTCATCAGAAATTTAATCAGCTAGCTCCTTGAGTTTGAACTTTCCGGCATCCGTAAGTATGACAAAGCAAATTTCTGTTGTTTAAGCCATCTAGTCTATGGTGTTTTATTATGGCAGCCTAGGCAGACTAATACAGCAAGCATATCTATGCTAGCTGTTTGTTAGCGTTATCATACCATGTGATAAGTGTGGAAGTGGATGGAGCTTGAAAAGAAACTTGTATGAAAGTTAATGTGCCTGAATGGGAAACATTCTGTTAAGTTTTCTCAAAAAAGTGCTGTCATTTTAGGCAGATAAAGCAGGCAACTATATAATCCTAGAAAAAAAATTATAAAATCTGGAACATTACACAGTTTGCTTCACAGCTTTTCAAGAATGGTTCCATTTAAATAAGTTCAATTTAAGAATCTTGAAAAATGTATTATGTGAATTATATAAGAGATTTGATATGGAACTGTAATCAGCAGACTGATCCTCAAAGTGTTTTTGCCTTACCTGAAAAGATTCATGAATAAGTTAAAAATGCATAAAATAACCCCAAATACTTATATAGACATCATTTAAGAATATTTACCATATCAGATAGGGAGATGTTTAAACTGTATCATTTTATTTTTTTCTTAATTCCTCTGTATTAGTTTGATAGGGCTACCCTAACAGAGTATCAAAAATTGATTGGTTTAAACAACAAAAATTGGGGCGTCTAGGTGGCTCAGTTGGTTAAACCTCTGCCTTCAGCTCAGGAGCCTGGATCAAGCCCTGAGCTGGGCTCCCTGCTCAGCGGGGAGTCTCTTTCTCCTTCTCCAACTGCTCCTTCCTGTGCTTTTGTTCCTGCTCTCTCTCTCACAGACTGTCTCAAATAAATAAAGAATCTTAAAAAAAAAAAAAAAGCAACAAAGATTTATTTTCTCATGGTTCTGTAGATTAGAAGTTCAAGATCAAAATGTGCACATGTTTGGTTTCTTTTGAAGCTTCTCTCCTTGGCTTTGTTGTCCCTTAGACTGTGTTGTCTATGCCTTAATCTCTTTTTCTTTTTTTTTTTTTTTCTTTTCTTTTTTGAGGGGAGGGTTCCTTTTTTTAATTAAATTAAATTAATTAACATATAGTATATTATTATTTTCAAAGAGAGTTCAGTGACTCATCAGTTGCATATAACACCCAGTGCTCATTATATCATGTGCCCTCCTTAATGCCCATCCCCCAGCAACCCCATGGCCCTACCCCCTCCCCTCCAGCAATTTTAGTTTGTTTCTTATCTTTAAGAATCTCTTGTGGTTTGTCTCCCTCTCTGATTTCATCTTATTTAATGATGACACTAGTCATATTTGATTAGGAGTCATACATATGATTTCATTTTATCTTTTTTACCATTTTTACCTTACTTACTGCTCAAAAACCCTATTTCCCGGGGCGCCTGGGTGGTTCAGTTGGTTAAGCGACTGCCTTCGGCTCAGGTCATGATCC